>CAEFZY010000749.1:0-11261 GCA_903066815.1 Brachyrhaphis roseni
TAACTAAGTTACTTTTTCAAGGAGTAATCAGTAATCTGATTAAAGTTACTTTTTCAAAGTAACTATGCCATCACTGCAAGTAGAAGACCTTCTGATAGGAAGACAGACTGTCCTCCTGTATTTTGACACACAGCATCTCACAGCACATACACTGTATGTACGAAGTACTTACTATGTATGCTGAAAGGTATACAATATAATAGGTAAAAGAAAACAGATAAAATGGAAAATGGAATTATAATCCTTGAGGTTGCACCTAATCTAATCCCAACTACCGTGTAGGAAAGGCAGACTAATAGCCTTTTTTCACTAGCATCTAGCGGCATGGCTCCACTTATCTCTCCTCTACTCTGAGTATCCGTTACAACCATTCTAGAGGGTGGGGTTGTGATATTGATATAGTTGGTTGATCCCAGAGTCCGAAAAGTAGTGCAACGTAATTTATGCATGAGACAAACACAACACAACATGGTGGATATGGAAAATATGTTGAAGTTCCAAAATGCACTCCAAATACTCAGTTGCTCTTGTTAAAATGATAGGTTACTGTAAGAGAGTCACACTTAGCCAGTCAGTGACTCCAACTCTTAGCCAATCAGTCTAGTCACAGTATTCTACATCGCAGACTGATCAATCAAAGAGACTGAATTTAACTTGACTATGTACTGTATGTCTGGATACAGTGTCAGGCATGGCATAAAGTAGGTACAATTTTAATTGCTAAGGTTTTAACCTCTGAGGACATCATAAACTGATCTGTACATTAAGAGGATTTATGCAAGAACAGAGCTAACGTGCTGCTAAAGCAATGGACTTGATAAACTTGACATTATCAAATGTGAGTATTTGCTCCTCTGTAGAATACAGTTGTTTGTTAACAAGGTGGAAATATTTCCTTGAATAAATAGCTGTTGCTACCTGTCAATACAGAAAGAGTAAAAAGACCATTTCCAAACTATTTGAAGCTCATCACTCTATAATGAAAAAGGTTTTTCACAAGTGGAAAACATACAAGCAAATTCAACTGAAGGTCAGACTGAGCAATGCTCAGAGAAACTATGAAAAACCTAGCAGCTGTATCTCAGCCACTGAAGTTCTCAGTCAGCATGTTGAATAATGAAGTCCATGACAGGGCAACAGGAAAAAAATGGGTTTTCCTTCTAAACAAAAAAACAAAAGTAAAAGTTACACAAAAACATATCTATGTGATTTGTAAAGTTGCTTCTCCCTAAACCACTATCAGAATCAGCTTTATCGACCCAGATTGTGTGCACAGTACCAATACTTTTATTTGGTGTCACAACAGAGTAGCTATCAGGCTCAGTCACACTGAGGTGTTCATTGTGTTCATCAGAGAGACTGTCTGGGGGAAGAAATTGTCTCCATGGTGACTAATTTTTGAAAATAGTTCTCTGTAGCGCTGACCTAAAACAGCAAACCACAAGAATTCTGAAACAATCTTCTTTACACCAAGATTAAAATTTTTGATTATACTGCACAGGATCATGCTTTTCAGTCACCAAACATCTAGAACCCAGTGTGAAGTAGGCCTACGGATGGAAGAAGACCTGTACATTTCCCAAGGCCCTCTGCAAACCAACACTGAGTTGAACATGAACTCCTCTGAATATCAAAGTATTCTAAAGTCAGACGTGATTCTATCCGACAGAAGAATCACCATTCCTTTGTTGCTTGTAATGAAGCACTATTGTGAAGAAGAGTGTCAAAGGTCTTGCAGAACCAAGCAGATTATGGCAGGTTTCCACCTATTTCTCCTAAAATCATGGTGTACTTTTTTTTTATGAATAACTTTTTGTTTGGCATCCTTTTGTTTCAATAAATAGTGACAATGTGAAATCTGCATTCAACAAATGAATACCTGGTACAGACCAGATCTTTTTCATTATTCCTCTACAGATTAAATATGTTTTGTTCCAAACATTTTTAAGTTGAATGTGTCAGACTTGCCAGTAAGTTGGTGCCTTCTTCATCAAAGAAATTTGTGGTCCCCTTGGTACGTTATGCGCTCCATGTCAACGTTGCTGAGATTAGATCAAAGCTCTCATCAAGACATCTCCAGACACAGCCATGCCAATCCAATCTCTTTCCCATTTCAGATTTCTGCTGAGCTGTACCTGGCAGTCTGAACTAAATCACGAGCTAATGCCATGTGCATACTAGATAAATCAGAAAGTTTGGGAACTTTCCTATTGAACCTGGACTCAACAGGGACTTGGTGCCACAGCAAACACAGCTGATTTAGCAACAAATCACAAGAAAAAATATGGAGCAGAATAATATGAAATCCATACTCTGTGTCACGGCAGAGTACTGGATACTTTTCAGCATGACTGTAGAGGGAGAGCTGAGAGGGGTTTCATAGTGTGCTTCTAGTCGCGGATCATAGATGCTCAGCCACCCCGGGGCAACACAGGGCACCAGGATGAACTACAAGACCAAGGCAGCCAGGGCTGATGTGTATCTTAGCTCTGTGTGTATGAGAGTGTGAGACCTACACGTGCATGAGTGTGTGAGGGCTATTAGTGGGAGGTGTGTGACTTGGGGGTGGTGGTCGTTGTTGCGGTAGGGTGGATACTGAGAGATGCTGTGCATGTCTGCGTTTGTATGTGTGTGTGTGTGCGCGTGGGTGTGTGCGTGCACAAGTGCACTTCGATGCCAGCCCCCGGGCCGGCCCCATAGTAATTACACACTCCAGTGGCTGGACTGCGAGGGAAATTGAAGGCCTGGGCAGGAGGCCCCAGCTGCCTCACGCTCCCTCTCCATCAGCCTGCTGCTGATTGAGCTAGTCCAACACACACACACAGACACAGGCTGCAAGACAGACCAATAGACAGACAGACAGACAGACAGACAGACAGACAGACAGACAGACAGATAGATAGATAGATAGATAGATAGATAGATAGATAGATAGTTTGGGTGAGCTCTGCTTGAATTTTTGCATACACAAACACTGTCTCACTCTTTATTTCACACACACATGCACTCTGCAATCCTCAGAGGAAATTCTGCTTTGTGTTGTGGTAATGAGATTCTCACACACTCTGCCTTATTTACCAGCCCAGGCCGAGAAGGAGGGATTGACTGAGAGGTTGGTGTTCATATGTGTGCATGCGTGTTCTCACCTGGTGTGGGTGTGTGTGTGTGCGTGTGTCGGTCTGCAGAAGTGTTTGACGGAACTAGGATCCTGACATCTTGTCGTTTCTATCATGATATCCTCATGTCAAAATACATCCTCCTCCTTCCATCAATCAGACCGGAAAGGTTCAGGTGGTGTGCTTAAAGAAAAAAAATAAAAGAGATCTGATATGATGCTCTGATATGATGCCTTGAAATAAATCACTGAGAGAAAAGAAAAGCACATGGCATTCATTGATTACCTTTTTCTTTGGAGAGGCGTGTCCGTTTCCATCTTGTGTGTGCTGAAAAGCCCTGGCCTGCAGCCAAGCTCTGTCAATCCTGATCAAGGTGCTTGGCCATGGTGCAGGCGAAGAGGAGGGGATCCATTCAGGCTGATTTGTTTCAAAGCCAAATTGGCATTTGTTACTGATCGATGTCTTGCCTTGCTTTTCACACATCCAACAATGCTCACAAACACGACTATTCAGAGCTCCATTTGTGAGCGCTTGGAAACCACATATTACACACGGATCAGATGAACTGTTATTAATGAGCTCAGGCTCTCATTAGACAGAATATTTAGTTGTTCTCTTCAAGTTTATTATTGCTGTACATATTTTTATGACATCAGAGTTGATTTTTGTGTGAATGTTTCCCTGGATGAACCCCTTCCTCTGTGACCCGGTAAATATCTGAGGTGTCCCAAAAACCATAAAGGCATCTCAAAAAGTGGACCAATTATTCCCACATGAACAGGACATGTTAAAGGCATTTAGACACTTAATCTGACTTTCTGGTGTAATTATGTAATGCATAAAGCTTTCATGTTGCTTTTAACTGAAGTACTGTATGACATTTTGGACTTATTGAAAATCTACATCTTTCTTTTAAAAGAAATACAAAATAAAAATGTATGTTTAGCATATGTTTTATGTTTTTGTGATGTCAAAGTTATTTTTAAATAAATGATGTCAAAGTTGTGACGTCATTTATTTTTTGCAAACTTCTCTACAAATGCTTCCAAAATGCAAAAAACAAAGTGTGGATTTTCACAGCTCATAACTGATACACTGTAAATTAAAAATCTTTTTCTATGCCATGCAAAGGAAGCAGTTTCCAGTGTTTATGCAAAAGAAAACACGAACAGAGATCATGTTAACTCCTTCAGAGCCCTTGTCCACTGGACGATCTTTTTCTGGGATAAAACCAATTAAAAAATTAAGGAATTTGTTATTTGCATGATGGATCTTACAGATTGGTGTCTTATTAAACAAAAGCAATGCAGTTTAGACTCTTAATTTGATACTAATGAGTTTCAGGCATCAGACAAGATGAGCATTTGTATGAACTAGAGACCGAGAGGAGTAAGCATCTGTTTCCCATCAAAAATATTAGTTTATGTTCATAGCAACTTAAAAAAATTACTCTCAGTATAATTTTAAGTATTTCCAGTCATAGTATTTGAAGGTATTTTTATTTTTTTTTTACTTTTTATATTATGAAATCGTAGGATTCTTTTAAAGTAGAGTGTCCATCCCAGTGGACATCAGGAGTTTGTGTATGTTGTACAACACCTAATTATTCAGTGTTACCATGCAAAGAAAGAAGCATACATGAGCATTTCATGGCCATTTTGTGATTTATTAATGATTTTATGTTATTTTATTTTTTCAAAATAAAATAAACTCCGTGACTTTCTTGAGCTGAGTGTACATGGAAAGATATAGCACCTCGGTCCTCATGGTGTATGAAGTGCTTTATAAATAAAGTTGGTATGGTATGGTATATCTGATCTTGAGTGCTTGGATATAGGAAATAAGCCATGTGCGAATAGGAATTAGATGGTAAATTGAGAAGTCTTAGTTTTTCAAAGTGTCTCATCCAGAGGTGTTCAAGCTATACTGTACAATGAATCTGTGGGTGGTGTTGTCCTGGTAGAGCAAATTGTTAGTCTGTACCACACAAAAATCTGGGAAAAAAGTCAGTGCCCAGCAGATGCAAGAATCCATAATACACAGGAAAAACTCACTTCTACTGCAGACTCTACCAGCTGTTCTTGGTGCCACATTGAAACTGCTTCAAAGGTGTTCATCAAAAATTAAAGATTACATAAAAATACCCAGCAACCTGATGCTTTGTCAACTGTTTGGTAACTGTGTAATCCATTACTCAAATAATAACATGCCAACTCATTTGACACATTACTGAAGTCAAAACTATATTTTGTATTATATATTCTCTATTCAGACATGCACACTGATAAACAAAAAAGCAGACATCAAATTTAAAAGGCTGAGATCATGCCGAATTGCATGAAGCTCTATGGGAAAAGAATATAATTGTTCAAGACATTCTATTCTCATTTAATCAAGATGTCCATTGCAATGGACATTTAAAAAAACATGTTAAAACATGAAAGAGGAAAAATGTCTCTTTTCCCCTTTATTTCTAAGCTTAAGTGGAATAAAAATCAGCTGAGTAAAATTTTTTTGGTCCACTGGAAAAAAATTAGGTCTGAAGGGGTTAAACATGCTGAGCTGGTTGTAAAAGTGACCAGTTGCAAAAATGGAGACATAAAGTACAGGCAAAACAAGCACACAAACACACTCACGTAAGCACACACCGTTGTGTTTTTATGTGTTTGATGACTTTACATTGAATTCCATTCATTTTCTACAACCTAACCCTAACCATCACATACCTAACCTCTAACCCAAAGCCATTATGGGGGTTCCATGCAGAATGACCCTGGGCCAGGCTAACCCAGAACTTTCTTGCCATATGGCAATGGTGCTCCCATGCAGCCCCATTTGTAAATATCTTATGTGAATTTAAGGGCTCTTGCATGGAGTGAAAATAGTCTCAAAATATCTGTGCATGTGTAAATATATCTGTGCGTTTCACTCCATACTCTTGGGCTGTAAAATTCCAACTCCTAGGATAATATAGGGAATTACATCATATAAGCCTGTTCCAGTTTGGGGTTTGTGTAATATGAAAAATACAAGGAGAAAAAAAAACCCTGCTAGTCTCATTTTATAGCAGCATATGTCACTTAAACTGAGTATACTACAGTGATAAAGTCACTTCATTCCACTCTGCACCTCTTCCACTCCCTCTCCTGCCTCTTTACATGCAGCAGTGTTGCTGGTGGTGGTGCAGGGTGGAGGGTGGAGGGTGTGCTGTATGCATGGATGAGGCAGATTGTGTTTGTGTGTCAGAGGCCACGGTGTTCGGCGAGGACGAGACGGAGGCTGTCTCTTTGAGGATTCGGCCCGCTCGCCTCGCCTCGTCTCGCCTGCCTGGCTCTTTGAAGCTGTTCGATGACCGCACAGGGCACATCACTGCAGGTGGAGGGGGAGAGGGGAGAGCAGGCGGTGGTGGCGGCGGCGCTGCTGTTGGTGGGGTATAGAAGCTTGTCATTTGTATACAGCTGTTCCTTTCATCTTGTGGTGCTCCCTTCCTCCTCCCACCCCTCTATCTCTTTCTCTACTTTCTCTGTTACTGCCGTGTTGCTGTTGCTTCGCTCTTCCATAAAGATGCCTTTAAGCTCTTCATGCTGCTCTCAGGCGCCCATGCCTGCATCCAGACAAGTTGGAGGAGGCAGCAGGAAGCAGAAATAATCTTGAAAGTTTCTCATACAATGGGTATCATCAAGATCAAACGATAGTTGTTATGAAGACTGATCTATTTCTTCAGCACTGTCCCTTTCACTCTGACGTTCTACTCAGGATTCCTCGTGTGCCACACTGTGAATAGGTTCACTTTTTATTGAGAATTTAGAGCCACAACAGAAGGATTTGATTCAATTGTTCTATTATGTTGACAACCCTAATTAATAGAACTAGACAACTGGGTTCGGATATTTTCTCTAATGCTCTAATTCTCCTCCATAAACAGATTAAATATTTAGTTGTGAATCAAAAAGGAGCTGCTGCTGTATCTGTTCACCTGGTTGATAAAAACATTATTTAAAAAAATAATATGTAATGAGGTGTTCCTTTGATTAAAAGCATCACTAGAAAACAATGATCTTTAAGCAGTGATTATAGCTGCAGTACGTAACTTTTATAAACACACACACACACACATATATATATATATATATATATACATATATACGTATATATATATATATATAATCTCCTCCACTTCTTCTTTATGTTCCAGCTGTTATCTGCAGAAATGCACTGATATATCAGAAACAACATTCACACATTGAGCAGCTCAGTGTGATGGACATCGCTAAGACCTGCCTCCTGGCTCTGATTGGTTGTTTTTGACTGGGAGCTGTGTTCTTCAGATTGCAAAAGTAGCACTGGGAGGAAGTGGAACTCTATCTTTTATCTGTCTCTGTTAGAGACACAACAGTTTTAACTGTTTTAACATGGTGTCAGTTTTAACAAATGTGTACAAAACATAATTTTATTAAAGTTACATTTTCAGGGGCGTGCTGTGGTGGCGTAGGGGATAGCGCGACCTGCATTTGGAAGCCTTGAGTCCTCGACGCGGCCGTCGCGGGTTCGACTCCCGGACCAGACAACATTTGCCGCATGTCTTCCCCCCTCTCCTGACCCCCTACTGTCAAATAAGGGACACTAAAGCCCCCTGGTGGGAAAACAACAACAAAAGAAGTTACATTTTCAGATTTAAATATATTTAAATTTCTGTTTTCAAAAATAGTTTTCTTATTGGTCTGATGTAATATTCCATTTCAACAATATGTCAGTTTTCACTTATATCACTTCAGATGTAAATAAAAAATCACCATAATTAACAGCTTCAGCTTTTATTTATTTTAAATAAATACATTTTAGCTTTGTATGAAAACACTACATGTGTTTTCATACATATCACTTGTGGAATTTGTAGAAACCAAATATTTACCTATCATCTTTTTTTTATCACTGTCTGAAAATAAATCAGACTAAACTTTTCCAGCTTTTTTTTTTTTCTGTCAACTTTTTTCACATTGCTCCTGGAGCGTAAACCTGCAGACTGCAGAGAGAACTACCACTGAAGACATGTAGCCACCAACTCACCCGGGATGCATACAGTCATTCACTTCCCACCACTCAGGAGGTTCGAGTCCCATTGGAGACCTCTCCAAGGTGTTCCTCTGCCTCTCGCCTGATGACCGCTGGAGATAAGGACAGGTTGCAAGCCAGGATTATTCCTGACAGAATTTGTTTCCCGTGTGTCTGAAACGTGCTCTCAGCAGGAGAGGAGGGCATGGATAACCAAGAACAGACAATGGAAAGACAAAGAAATTGATTTTTTCTTTTTCATCTTAGTTGTAGTTCTCATCCTTCAAAGTGAGGTTTTTTTTAGATATCACATTTAGAAAGACAATTGATTAAATATTTTTGTCAGAATTTTAGTAACAAAATGATCACAGCTGTTTAAACGTGAATGTGATTGTTTGAACAGATGAATGTGGCACTTTGAGACAAATGAAACTTGTACCTATAAGATCCACAATTCACTTCCTGTCTTCTTATTTATTCATTTTGTTTATTTTAATTTATCCATAACATTATACAAGAAAACAGTGAATGTTGCCTTAAACAACACAGGAGTGTCTTTATTTAACTGAAATACTGTGAATTACCAGTGTCATGGTCAATGGGGTTTTTGGGTTTTCATTTGTGTTTTTGTTTTTTTATTTAATAATTTCAGAGTTCTTTACTATTGTTAATTGTTGCTTTCCATATCAGGTTTTTCCTCTGGTTTTTGTGGTTAAATCATGTCTTAGTCATTTTGTCTGTGTTTAGTTTTCTATTTATTCTTGTTTCAATTCCTCTCTGCCTCTGGCCTGCCTAGATGAAGATCTAACAAAACACCAGCCATGACAACATCATTAAAAGCAAACAAAAAATATATAACAGTGGTGCTAAATAGTTGAGACATAAAAAAAAGTTCTTCAGCAAATGTTAAAATTTCTGACCTGTTTGGTTTTTCTTGCTTTAGTTCGTGGCATGCAGATGACAGTGCTTGCAGCAGCTTAAGCTATGTTGAATTGTTCCATTTTTCTAACTTTAAAAAGTTTTTATTGCTATGGCTGTCACATATTATTTACATAGCCTTTAACAATTCAAATTTATTACATAGATTGTGGCTGATGGTGACCCAGCTAGCAAAGTAATGTGACAGTGCTAATGTCACATTACAGAGATTCTCATTAAAATTTCAACAGAACAGTTGTAGATTGGCCAGTGAGAAACTCCCACGTCCTTTTACTTTCCAGTCCACCCCAAACTCTGTCATTGACTTGTATTGCCAATTCTACTGGGCTTATTCACATAACACAACAACCAAGGCAAGTTTTCTGACATGCAAATGGAATACGGTTAATTTGGGGGATGACTTGCAATGCAAAATACATTAACCCTCTCAAATGCATGAATTTTGTGATTGTGATCAATCCTTATCTAGAAAATCATCCCTAGCCCTATTATAAAATAAAAATACTTCTAAAAACATAGTAAATATCTTTCCCTTTGTCGAATGGAAAATCCGGAAGAGTTTTTGAGAAGAAACTTTAAAGTGAGAGGTAGAGACAGCATGCTCTTTGTAGAACACAGAGCCTCGGGATTGTCTTCGTTCTACCACTGAGACACTTGACAGTCCCCTCTGTTCTCAGTGTAAGACACACAGACCACATATGCCTTGATGTGTTGCTACACCAATTAGCAGCAATTAACACTAGCCCACTGCACACCTGCGTTTTTCGCTTTGGCATCTGGGTTGAATTATCAGAAGTATGTTGTTGCTTTATCAGAATTAATGCTAGAATATTGAAGCATTCCACTGGGGCTTTGTGTGTCCCAAGAGTTTCTACTTCAGCATCCTGTGTTTTCTTCTAAACCACAAAGCCTGCACTGCTTGGCTTACCCAGGGTCATCATTCAACACTTTCTATTATTAAAAAGCCAACGAGACATCAGTAAAACATCTTTTCTGTGACATGAGAGAGCTCCAGCACCTTGGTCCTTTCTTTCAACTGTGTTGTTGTAAATGATCGTTTTGCATTGAGTTTTCTGAATACCCTGGTTGGGTTGAGAGACTGCTCTATACAAACAGACTGAGTGGCTGTTATTTCAGCAACGACGCCAGCCTCAGCAGACACAGAGCAGTTTATCGATTGACTGCCGCTGAGCATGCAAAGCAGCCCACTGAAGGGGACACATGAAAGTCAGCACAGTGTGCCCAGTGAGGAGAAAGCAGCTAACATAAGGAGTAAGGCAGGTGGACGGGGACGAGAGCACGTTGGAGTGTTAACATGTAAATCTGGGATTTCAGGCTGTGCTAAAAGAAGATTTCCATCTACATGTGTTCTGTGAAACTGCATGCTTCATTCATCACACTAAAAGTGGTTTTGGTTCTGATAATATATTTTTAAACATACAGTTTCTAAAAAAAAATTAGCAAAAACTGATGTTTTCTGTTTTTGAGTTTCTGGCTCATTGATTTTCTCAGATCGCCAAACTAATGTCGATATTGGAAAAGACAACCTGAGTAGATACAACAGATTGCTGCTTGAATGACATTAAATGAGGGGGTGAAGAGCTCTCCAGTTACTGTCTGCATAATACTTCATCTGGTGAAGCAAGTCTGAACTTTTATAAAGCATCGACTATAAAACATGGTACCCTTTACCTATTCTTGAAGCTCTTTATTTTAAGCACGAAAGAGAGGCCTAGATTTTTATTTGTGTTTGTAAAGTCGACAAATAAGTACCGTAATTTCGGGACTATAAGCCGCGGCTTTTGTCTTTCAACCCTGCAGTTTATACAATGATGCAGCTTATTTATGCATTTTTTCTAACGGCCGCCAGGGGCGCTCGAGCAGAAAAGGTAAGAGTATATATGATATATACAGTGATGGCATAGTTACTTTGAAAAAGTAACTTTAATCAGATTACTGATTACTCCTTGAAAAAGTAACTTAGTTAGATTACCGGTTACTTGATTTGGAAAGTAACTAAGTTACATTGAAAGTAACTTTTTAGTTACTTTCAGCAGCTGCTAACAACAACGCTCCACCACCTGTGAAAGTTATATTGATCTTTGCCAATACTCAATTGTAAGTTATTTTATAATGGTAACATCAACAATGTGT
>CAEFZY010000754.1:0-15770 GCA_903066815.1 Brachyrhaphis roseni
ACAGTGGTGCCTGTGGTCATCGGGACCCTCGGGGCAGTCACCCCCAAACTGGAACAGTGGCTACAACAGATCCCAGGAACAACATCATACATCTCAGTCCAGAAATGTGCAGTCCTAGACACAGCCAAGATACTGCGCAGAACCCTCAAGCTCCCAGGCCTCTGGTAGAGGACCCGAGCTAAGAGGAAGAAACACCACCCGCGGTCGGTGAGAAGGGAATTTTTTTTATATATATATAAATTTATTCAATTTATTGAATTTATTGAAATTTTATAAGCGAGAATTATTCATGATTTTCATCAGAGTTCCTTCAGTTCTATAATCAGCTCTCAAAGCTGACTGAAACTCTTCTAACAGATTATTACACTCTTAATGTTCCCACAATTCACTTCCACATACTTTTAAGACATTTACATGAGAAATTAAGAATTAGATGAAGGTGTTTAAATCAGAGCATGTTGATCCACAGCAGGTTTCCAGAGTAAAGCTTCGGTTACAGAAACATTACAAGACTTTCTGTACCCAGACACAAGACTTTTTGTGATAAAGTTTCTGAAATTAATATGCTTTTTCATAATATTTCAATTCATTGAATCAGGAACTTTATCACCAAGTGATTCACTCCATGATCCATAAAAGCGTCAAAGTTTCAGATCATCAAACACATTTTGAAATCAAAACAAAAATAAAGAAAAACTTTTAATTACATAGATTGATACAGACAGCCTTTGATTATGATGATTTTCTGCAAGCAGCTAATAACATATTCAACAACAATGTTACATCTGACAAATGAACATTTTTAAAAGCAGACATGTGGGCTTAATATAAAGCATGTTTAACACCTTCTTAAAAGTTATTTTGAAATGATACTTTTAATCCGACATGATTCCCATGAATTTGACAACAGGCCCATTCAATGAATTGAAATATCATGAAAAAGCCTATTATCACCAAGTGATAAAGTCTTCTGTTTGGGTACAGAAAGTCTTGACAAGTTTTGATCCAAGCAGCTGCTGTTAGACTGCAAAACACTTTCAGACTTCTGTACAGGCATATTGATGTTTTTTTTTGTCTTTTTACAAGCTATTTAGTCATAAAGTAAAACAAAAACACCTTTTTGGAATTTTTAGAAACGTTATGCTAGGGCTGAGTCGATATGGCTTAGAAATAGCATCTCCGATTTTTTCACACCAAATTCAATTTCTGATTTAGAAGATTTTTTTCTGTCTGAAAGAAGCAAATACGAGTGACAGAAAATATTTTCAAAAATTGGCTATTTTTCCCAGTCATCCCTTTTGTGAGTCGACCTCAGTGAATAGAAGCTGTAAAACACAGTTTTCAAACAAGATGGTGGGCCCTGGAAAGCATGAGATGCATCAGTGAGGAAAAATATCCAGATTTTCCTAAAACTAAATCAAATTGATAAAATTCACTTATTGCCCAACCCTAAATGCTTAAATTCATCAAATATGTAAAATGAAATCATTTATGGTGTGACTGAATCCTTACAATCATGCTCATCTTGTTCTGTATTGTGTTAAATGAACCAATAAGAAGCACTTGATGGAAGAAGCTAAACTATTCCTACCCATTGATCCTCTTGATTTTTATGACACAGCTACAAGTTTTAGTAAATTTTATTCAGAATTTACAGCATGAGAGACCAGCATAAGGTCTCTCTCTCATATTACTGTTAAAAACAAACGGTAAAATAAAAGGTCTTCATTCTCCAGATGGGGAGTCTTCCCTATTTGTACACATTAGGTAAGCTGTGTACACTTTTTCCTTCCACTAAACATTCAAAGACTGTGCTTAGATACCCTAATTATCAAGGGAAACAACAGAAGTTAAAGAACAGACGCTTGAAAGATCACTTCTGAATTTTTATTCAAAAGGTTCCCATAACATTAAAGCACATGTGATCACTTACAAAAAGAGCTGCTTGATCTAACGTGAAGGTAACAACGTGGCTCCTTCTGAACGTAGGTGTTCAAAAACCAGCCTGGACAGAAACCCCTCCCTTCACAGACCCTCTCTGATCCCTCCCCCAGAACAGAAACATGTCAAAAACGCTTAAAAGCAAAAGACATTGATACACAAGCACAAACATAATCCAACACTAAACCATGTAAGAGGACTAGTTTTTAAAATAAAGCCTTGCATCTCCCAGCTGACTTGGAAGTTCTCCAAACGTTTGGTACCTGACGGCTAGAAACTACACACTCTACGAAACAGGTAGTGATTTCTCTGTACATGAGGGCTTCTCCGGATGCTTCCCTTCCAGTCGATTGGATGGCCTTTCCCAACGGAAGGGTCAGAGGTCATCAGGTGAGTGCGAGCCCTGGGTAAAAGCCCCGGCAGGAGGGCCTGGTGTTGGCACTCGTCATGAAAACTGAATCTGCTGTACGGTGGGAATCTGAAACACATGGGAATGATGGGAACGCTGTTTAATCCACTCAGCTGCTCCTCAAGGATCAGACCTAACTCTGTGTGGTTTGTACACACAGGTACTGCATTAGATGAAAGAATTTTGTCTTATTCACAATCATTACTTTTTGTTTTGTTTGTTGGTTGCTATAAAATTATTAACCTACGCTACATCACATTCACTTTTAGGCTTTTCATTTTTTTAATGTATGTGCATTCATCACTATATATTCACCATTGTGAACCTAATGAGTGAATCAACTGGACTTCATTGTCATGTAGATGAAAATCTTTAATTTAATATTAGTGGAAAGTTGAGTGGAAGGAAGAACTGTGGCGGAAACTGAATCTTGTGTTTTTATTACCTCTAAAATCGACAGCAATAAATGTGTGAAATGAATCAATTTACCCCAGATAGCAAATGATTTCAAATGAGAACTGGGGGTTGTACCTGTGGATATGCGGTGGTGGTGTACACCATGACGTTCTGCTGCTGACCATCTGCTGTGATAATCCCAGCTGGAAGCGGATTGGCTGAGGGGAAAGAGGAAAAGTCAGAGGAAACAGGAGCATGAACTGGAAAATCTCAGCTGTTGGTAGGAGCAGACTTAGACTTATCGTCATGTTTTGCAGCACTGACTTAAAAAACCAAGTCTTTACTTATTTTTTAGCTGACTGTACGGCTGCATAGTGCCACAAACAAAAACATTCTCATTTGAAACAGGCTTCATCAGGACGCCACTTACTTCAAAAACAGTGCTTTCTGTCAATAAGCTGCACACAGTAACTACATTTATTCAGAGTTTTGAATTTACTAAAATTTAATGATGGAACAAATAGTGGAGAAAACTGTAAAAAATCTGTCAGCTTTGTTTTTTGTCATCATTAACTGAAACTTATTGTGACAGCATCAATGAATCAAAAGTCTTATCTTTTTAAGATAGATGATAACTGATATGATAAATGTCCTGCTGTAGCTGCTGGTCACCCAGAGGACAGCGATTCTCTTACCGAAGCCGTCGTCTGTCAGTTCCTCACCCAGACTTTCTCCCACTGCCACCCCCGGTATCCCTTTCTCCCCCTTCATCGCCTGGAGGAAAAAAAAGCAATCCGTGTTACTACGGCAGCAGTGAGGCGTTACCACGGCGGCACTGCGAACGCGGCCTCACCTCTCGGAACTTCTGCAGGTAGAGCTTGAGGGGGTCGACGTACATGTCGAAGCCCAGCGTGGACATGGCGAACAGGATGTCCTCCCCGTTGATGGTCTTCCTCTTCTCCTGGTGGCAGCGCTCGCTGGCTTCCGACGTGATGAAGCTGATGAACTCGCTCACACACTCCTGCACACACTCTTTGGCGTCTTTAGCGATCTGTGGGTTGGAAGAGGAACAGAGGCTCAGAGCTTTAGTGTCTCCTGTTCAGTAGGAACTGGACTGATCTGAAGAACATTTCTGGAGTCGGTGGAAAATATCTAGACAAAAATCTTCTGATTTTTAACTGAATTGTTTATCAGGGAATTTTTCTCTTGAAAGTTGCACCTCTGACTGAACTGATCCCTGCTTTTGTTTACTTCAAAAGTATTCTCATTATATTCACAATCAGGTTTTTATATTTTTAACTTTCTGTACACGAGAAATCCATCTTATCTTACTCTCCAAAAGTCTTAAAATCAGCCACTGTCCTCTTCTGCTCTGCTGACCGACTGATCCGCTCACGTCTGTTGCCAAATTTAAAACTTTGTTGCTACACTTTTCAAACATAAATTAAATCTGTACCGGCAGATTAGGCTATTAATAGATCGGTGATCGGCCGGGGAATTGCAATCAGTGCAGCTCTGCCAAGAGCTTCTGGACAGTAAATATCACAAGGAGAGTGATTGTCTGTCGCCCCCTGCTGGTCCAGGAGAATCAACAACTAGATGCAATCTGCTGGGTTTCCTTAGACAGAAAACTCTTTAAGCTAATCAGAGTAATAAACAGAACTTAGTGCACTGTTTGATAACTAGGATTAGTTGGGATATATGTATTATTGGATGGAAATAACTTTGTAAAGTGCATTGAGGCGACATGTAGGAGTGCACAGACTGCAGTTTTCTGGACAATCTTTGCACATTCAGATTTCTTTGTTAGAAAAGCTGCTAAATATAGCGACGAAGTTGCTAGGTTAGCATCAGTGGGAAGACTTTTGTTAACCACTAGGTGCAGATGTGACCCAGTGGGCCGATCCTCTTACAGCAGAGCAGAAGGGCACAGTGGCTGATTTTCAGATCTTTGTGGAGAAAGATGAGATGAAATGAGATAAGATCAGTTTCACTTGTATCTGATCTCCCAAAATGAAGGAAATCTGGGCTGATTTATCGTGTGTTGTGAAATGGTGCAGCAGAAATAAACTGAATTAATTGGGATTGTTTCTTCTTCTCCTCTCCTCCCTGACCAACCTTCCCAGTCTGTGGAACGGCGTTCTTCATGATGCGAGCCACATTAGCGATAGGGAGGTAGATGTCCTGCTCCCTGTAGTTCTCCTTGGTTCCCCCGTCTTCATGGTCATTCATGTTCTCTTCTCCATCATCTGCAAAGCACAATTGGACTAAATCTATCAGCTGTCCATGAGCCAAGGGCTGAGCGAAAGCTTTGTGCCTCCTTACCGTCCTGAGGGTGGAGAACATAATGACTGGACGCCATGTATTCTCCAGTCATGCCCAGCTGAGAGGCGTCTGTGGTTGAGCTGTCTCCGTCCATCTGGGAAAAAAATAAAGAAACATACACACACACTTTAAATGGTCTCAAGTCACACACCTCTACAGCCGTGCTGGAATCAGCGCCTGATAAACCTTTTATTAGCATCGCTACACTTTCAATCAGGGCCAGGAACCGTTATCCACCGAGGAGAAAACATGGAGCAGTTCTGAATGTTCTGAGGAGCGGCGCTGCAACTTTTTCTCCAAAAGGAACCTCAGCCAACCCTGAGCACCACACAGCGCTGCAGGCCTCACTGTTCATGATTCGACAGTAAGAGAAAGACTGGACAAAAAATATCACACAAAGAACAGTTTTGCATGAGCTCAAAATAATCTTGATCTGATCATCCAAAAGCTGACTCATCAGAGAAAATGTCTCATTAGGAGGCAAGAGGTAGGGACACATTTCTTAAAAACGTTCCCCACCCGAAAATGTTGAATTTATTCAGGTTATAAAATTAGCAGAATGACCTGGAATATGTTAGTGTGACAAGATAAAGTAGTTTTGGAGGAACATTGTCACGTCACTACATTCATTTTCCTCTGGACCAGTGCTTCCCAATTCCAGTCCTCAAGCCCCCCTGCTCTGCATGTTTTAGATGTACCTCTATTCCAGAGCAGCTGATTCAAATGACTGCATAACCATCAAGTGCTGCAGAAGCCTGTTAATCAGCCACATATTCAATCCAGGTGTGTGGCAGAAGGGAAACACCTAAAACATGCAGGGCAGGGGGCCTTGAGGACTGGAATTGGGAAACACTGCTCTGGACTATTTAGTGTTTTTCTATCGGACAAACTGAGTTGCTGTTTCTATCCGGCAGTTTCTGTCAAAGGTCAACAGCGCCGCGACAGGCTTTGAACCCTCGACCTGCCTGTTCACTCGGTGATTGATTTTGCCTGGCTTGAAACCAACATAAAATTATAATTACAGAACCGCGCTAGCAACAGGGCGCTCGAGACATTTACTGTTCATTTGGAAAATTCCCAACCTGTCCTTCTCCCCGGTTTTTTATTCTAGTTAATGAAAACGTGATACAGTGAGCTCTCTGTGGTACTTAGCGTTGTATTTTATGAGGAAAATTGTAGATAAGTGCCAGATATGTGTGGTTATACTTAGAAGCAGTTAAGTGTTGTTTTGTGTGCTAGCTAGCAGCTGTTAGCCTGCTAATGTTAGCTCCTGACAGGCCAAGACCCCTGAGCTAGCTTTGTTGCTGAAACTGTCTCCAAAAAGCCAACAATTTTACCTAATTAAAAAAAGCGACTGTCCAATGAGATATTACCTTCTGAAGGTAAATTACTCAGGTACATAATGTTCCTCGCGGAAGTTCTTATTGCAAATCCACTGGAACCCGCGTCTGCGTCGGCCTGCTCTTTGTCACGCACAGCAGAGAAAGACTTAAGTAGGCCGGAACGTATAACGCTTATTTTTTAAGTTTCGCCAAGCACATGCTTCTTGATGAGCAGCACTCAGACAACAAATGAAAAAATCAGGCAGTGACGGACATTTCCATTCGAGCTAACAAGCAATCGGTTAGCAATCATTGGCCGGAGCCCGGCACAAACCTGCAATGAAGCCCTGGTTGGTTACCTTCCTGAGGCGGCTGTTTGGTTGGACAGAAAATGGCTGCGAAACGACCAGTCCCAGCGCGGAGCCGTGACTGCATTACCTCTGCTGGACACCAGGGGGCCGTGCTGCATTCCAGGACTTCTTGCAAGCTCTGATATTAGAAATCTGAAGTATGAAAGCTATGATTTAATCAAAAAATAGTTCTTTTTATAAATGACGTGTAAAATAACACGTTTTTCTGATTTTTCTTTATCGCACAGAGAAATAAGCTGAATAAAAATGACAATGGCATATTGAAAATACTTTCTTTATTCATATACATCCATGTCTCTTTTTAATCCCTACTTTTAGAATAACATTTGAACGCACCTGCTCACTCCAAAACGTGTATCACTTGAATTTTTAAATATATTTTGTGACGTATGATGTCAGATATAATCATTTAAAAGGAATATCTATAAAAGCAGATTTTTGTATGGAATAACATTAGAGTTAATTTTAACAAAAATCCTCTATGATAGACTTAAAAGAAACATGTAGCTAGTACAATCAGCGTTGAGTTTTTATTAACCCGAGATAAATGATCTGATTAAAACGTGCGTGTTAAAACTTATTCAACATCAACCCACAAATGAAAATTTTGAGATTTTATATTGAATTGACATATTTTGTCACTAGATGGCGCCATTATATTTTAAAACCTTGATTCTTTAACATTTGACTCCATGGTCGAAGATTTTCTTAAAAGCCTATATTCAAATAAAACATAGTACATTATTAGGAATTCAGATTATATGCCTACATTTTGATTTAATATTTTATTAAATTGTTGATCTTTCCCTTATAAACCAGTTTATTGCAGTTTGCCATTTTAAATGATTGTTTTTTAAATCTTGAAATATAGCTGCCATTGTAGCACATAATCTTGAAAATAAACTATTTCATAAATAAGTAAAGCTCTTTATGCTCATCAAATCATTTTATGTGAACATAATTGAATACATTATTGAATTTTTAAAAAGAATTTGTGCTTTTATTGATGATTTTTGAATCTGCAGCAGTGTTCATACCAGATTCCACCACTGTGATTTTTGGTCTGGGCAGTAAATGTTGCCGGCTGCAGACCGACATCTCTGGTGGAAAAATGATCGACTGGACAAATATTCATCAATCACTCCATAAATCTGGCCTTAATGAAAGATTGACGAGAAGAAAGCCAGAAAGCCATATGATGTCCTATTTACATTTAGCCAAAACTCTCATTTAATCAGACAAGATAAAAATGGATCTATATACGATAATAATGCCTTGAACACACAATATGCTCAATAAAACATGGCAGTGGCAGCATCAAGCATTTACTGAAGAACTGAGACCCAGTTGCGAAGGTTCTCCTACCAGCAAGAATGCAAATGCCACACTTTGTTTTTTTTTTATGTCACATAAAATCCTAATAACATACACTGAAGACAGTACTTGACATTCAGTAATTTAGAGGTCTGCCTTTGCACTCTGTAATCTCTAGAGTCTGCAGTCAAGCTCTTGGCTCAGATTAAGTTTATGTGATTCTTTATCAAAGTGATGAAAATTCTGCAAATGTATTTACATACTGTTTGTTTACTGACACCATACAAATCTCTAGCTTCACTCTGAAAGGTGCCATATGCCAAAAATAAATAAATAAATAAAAACATTATGAGCAGCAGCAGATGACCTGGACTCAGGACTGACTGCGTGACAAATGTAAGCAATGGTTCTGAAAGTGAAAAAGAGTAGGGGAGCATTTCAGTTTTGCACTGAATTATTTTTTTTTGTCATATTGGAACTGTTACTTTTACTGGTCCAGCTAGTGGTAATCACTCATTTTTACTGACAACAACCAGAATTAATTTGACGTTAAACTTTTCTCCTTTGGGGTTTAATTAAAACCACAAAATAATCTTGTGATCTTTAATCTTACTCCCGGAATATATTGAATCTGCAACTACTTTCCATCATGACCAAATAGCAGATTTTGTTTAGTCTACATTTAATGACCTTATTAATCCCAGACCAGCACAAATCTGTGTCTGGGAACTCCTCCCAAAGTTGGATCTAAAATCAGAGAACTGGACCAAAAACGCCAGTGAAGACTCAGATGGGAAAATTACAAGAAAATAAAGTATTCTATGTGATTTCATACAACTCCAGGTCTCCATGCATCTGTACAGCTGTTTGAACTGCTGGTGTTGGAGGTGATTGGCTGCAGAGAACCGATTTTGTAAATCAATTTTCTTGACAACTGACCCTGGTCATTCCTGCAAATGCTGAAAAACTGTTACATGTGATATCCATCTCAGGGCTGCAGGAAAAGAATGAGTTTTAAAGATCTCACAGCTTGTTCTTGACATCCTTCAGGCAAAACATTTTTCTCATGTGACAACTAAGGTCAAACATGCAATGTCAGCGTGGTTTAAATGAAAAGGTTTGGTTTCCATCTCTCTCATTCCATTTTTTTAAAGCGAATAATGACCAAAAACCTAAACATAATGATTCTCCTTCACAATGACCAGATATCAACGACCCAATCTTCTTTCCATTTTGTTAAAAAGTGATTCTGTTGGCTGCAGTACATTCTACTTGCAGTTTTAAAGTTTTAAATCTGCAAAACAACGAGTCCCACCTGAAGTCGAAATCTCAAAGCAGGAAGTCAAAGGTCACCGAGCAGCATGAATGCTTAGCATATACTGTAGGCGTATGAAAGCTGCAGGTTTAAACAATTTATTAACCATTGTTTCAGTTTGTGTGCAGATTCTCTCTGCTTGTGCTTCACTTCTTCTTCTTCTCCTTTCATTATTATGGACTGTTTGAGTTTGGGTGTTTGCAACTGCATCACACTATTGACTAGGGGACATTTAACCAGCAAAACACCATCATTACGGCCAACCTGCTGAGGAATGTGCTCCCTGCAGAAGCACAGCTCAGATAACTTTCATAGTAATGAGGTTTATGGTAATAGGATGATCTCCAAGCCAAGTGTAAATGAGATTAAAGAGCAGATCTGGGAATGTTGAGAAGGACACTACTTAACCTGTTTAAATATTTAATTTGTCTCGTTTCAGTCACTGTGTGACTCTTGCCTCAGGAGGCTTGGGGCTGAGAGGCAAAGTGCTTATCCTCGACCCCATTGACTCCTCTTCTAGAGATGCCAACAGGCGTGAGCTTGCTCCTCATCAGTCATCTCATTTATTTATTTATTTTTTTGTCTCTGCTCTTATCGCCTCCAAAACTGGGTATTTGGAGTTTTAAAAACATAACATTTCAGCTGGAGTTGTTACTCCCCAGAAACAGATGTCTGCTTGTTTTCGGGCTTTAATTAGTCCTCTTGCCGCGCTGGTGCTTTTGTGATGACACGTTTATTGAGATCCACTGTGACCACTTTCTGAAGGTGTGTGATATGTCTCTGATCACATCCTTGTTCTCAAACTAGGAATGGATTAGAAATGCTTTGCACTTGTGTTATGTTGAATGAAAGAAACAAACAAAAAATAAAAACAATCCAGGTTGCATTTGTTTTAGTCGCTGAGCTGATCCCAAACGATGGTGACATCCAACTGGAGCTGCAGTCAGGGAGCCATCCTCGGCCCCGTAATGAGCACATTTTGGCCCTTGTTAAATTTAAGCTTAAAATCTGTACTTGACCTAGTTTGTGTGATTGATTGTATGACTGATGAAAGCTGGCCAAACCACTGTGGCCAGCAGAGTGTTGTGTCATTTCATATCATCACCTTCCTAAAATAATGGCAAAAAAATCATCACCTCTTTCTTTCCAATAAAGAAAAAGGTGACTTTTTTCGTTTCAGGCAAAAACTAAATAAAAAAATAAATCACTTTTGGCAAAAAGTGATTTAGGAAGGTGATTATTTGTGGAAACATGCTCAGTACTAAACATATAGTGAAGTGATGGCAGCTATTGGACACACTCAAATCAAATTAAGAATTCCCATCAGTGTTATTAGTATAACAAACTTTAGTTACATAACAGCTTTTCCTCCTTGGATGTGAGTTCACATTGTAGTGGTCTCGCATATAATCACACATAGAAGTTATTTTCAGAGTTGACTCAAAATAGAAGCATTTTGCAAATTTTCTCTGCCAACTAATAAAAAAATACCTAATAAACTCATTTTTCTGTTATTTCCCAGTTGGCTTCATGAGAGGGATTATAGTGCAGTCACTCATTTTTCAGCTGTTCTTTGTTTCATTCCTACAGACAGAAATGTGCCACACATGGTGGTTAGACGACTCAAAACATGAGGTTCACAAGGAGAGAGTTTTATGTGTCGCTTTTGATGCGACTCATTTTGAACATTGTGAGATCAACGAGGTGGAAATCATAGTTTTCTGCTGCGCCTCGTCTGAGTACGTTACTATTCTGTGGCCTCAGTGTGTTCTGTGATTTGTTTTTAATTTTATCTCAGCTGAACTGAACTGAGTGACAGACCAGAACTTGATCTTTTAGCACAAAATGACTTGAGAACTGAAAGCTATTTCCAGCTGAACTTAAAGTCCCAGAGAGGAATTTCTTAGGACATAAGGACATATGAGTACAGACCTCATTGACACAAACCCAGCAAAGACCCAATATCTTCACAATGAGGGAAAACAGTTGAAGGCATCATCCTGTTGTCAGGTATAGTTACCTGATGCAAGGAAGCAGGGAGGAGTGGTAACGGTCTGCTGGTCAGTTTGCCTGGTGAAATCTGACAGGGGAGCTTTGCTGCTGACAGACGTTCTGTCCTGTCGGAGAGAAACACAACCTCAGGCCTCAGGCTCAGACACTAGACCACAATTTAACTGAATTTTTAATTAATCAAATTTATTGCTTCCACATTTATTGAAATATGCTGGATCTATATTTAGGCAATAGGCTGGGGATCTTGACGAGTTTCTTTTATATTCTTTGCCAGCCTCTATCATGAAATCACTGGTTAATATTCATCAGTAAATTTAGTGTCTCAAACAAATTGAGAGTTTAAGCCCTCCGCCCCCCACCCACCACAAGTCCACGCTCTCCATTTACCTGTTTGCCTCCTGGGATTCTGCAGGAATCCTGCAGACGGTAACCAAAATTTTAAAAACATAGAAAAACGCTCACATTACTCTCCTTTGAATATCTCAGCATCGGACCTGCTTTTTGTAAGGCAGATATTCTAATTAAAAAAGCTTCCAAGGGGCTTTCTCTTTTGGAATCTGCTAAAAAATTTCCATTAGAGCGCGGAGCTGTTAAAACCTTGTGCACGGCTCACAGCAAGGTTGACATTTTACAATGAGGTCCATCCGTCAATGCCCACTGCCCTTGGACAGTGTTCAGATTGTAGGTGGTCCTGCAGCTGAATGTGGAGAAGATTTTAAAACTTTAGGAGACACAAAATTCATGCATGCACTTATAACATACACAACCTTCAATCACAAGGGAAATGTGGGGCTCATGAAACCACCGAAGGACTACACTGAAAACCTGGGTGCCATTTTGTTCTTTGTTCAATAGAGGAAACCCAGAATATCTGACTGAAGTTTAAAATGAGCCTAAATACTAAGAAAATATTATGTCAAATTCCAGATTTGAAGAAAGTTAAGTTGGCATTTGGCAAATAAAAAATAATTTTGGTCAATTAACTGACCTAAAACAGAAAAGGTCTAGTCAGATCTAGAGGGAATATGGTCTTTTATGTTGGTTGGACTAGAATTTTTGTAATAAAGTTAATTCTGGGGTCTATAATTTATTAAATGCAATTAATCACATTTTGCTTGAAAACTAGATATTATCAGAATAAGCAACATTTTCAATTCAAAAACCCCTTTGTTGCTAAATCAGTGAACAAACAAACAGCTAAGCTCAATAACAAATATGTTTTTAAATCTGTTATTCAGGTTCTTCAGTCATCAGATTGGAGCAAAATGTTATTCTATCCATTCATCTTTGAACTCCTGATCATTCATGGAACTTCTTCATAAATATGGACTGTAGCCGCTGACATTAGCATTGTGCTGCTGCTGCATGTTTAGCATTAAGATACTATTTTAGGCTGGAACAGCTTCACTGATGGGCTAACTGCTTTTAGCACAACGTGAACAACAATAGTCTTTTCTAGCATTGCACCACAAACGTTCCAGCCAGAAACTTTGATATGTAAACAAAAATGGATTAAATGTATTCATATTATAAATGCATTCAGATTGATGCAATTAGTTAATAAAACCTAATGCTTTAAGGTCCAGAGTCTGGTGTTATGTATATAAATTATATTTGTTCTACTGTGATTTCTACATAGGCAGAGTCTAGAAACACATGTTCTATACCAAGATAACGCATCACTTTGTCTAAATGGCACAAAGATGAAATGGTTGGAGAAAGCTGGTGCTGATGAACTGATTCATGCAGCGATGTGGTCTTGCCATTATCAATGCCTCATGCAGACGTAGGCTACTGGAGTTCTTGGTTGTGAAACCTGAATCTGAAACATGTCAGCAGAGACATTCATGCTGCAGAGCAGCCAAGTGAACGGAGCCTTTATGAAGGGTCAATTCAGTTTCTTATCAACAGGAGTCAGACACAGTGCCGAGTTGTTGCTGTGACTGACAGCTCATAACAACCACTGCAGCTCCTCTGTGCTGCAAACCTTTTCACATCCTCTGCTTTGTATGTCAGGTTTATGGGCAACAAATGTAGCGAGGAACAGCAAACAATGCAGCAGAACAGAACATTTATTATGACTGGTTGAAGTTATTGGGACACATTTTTTTGTGTCTACTATCGGTATTGTCCTCTTGCTCATTTTCTGAATTTCCACACATCCGTCTTCACCAACTGGCAGAAACCAGGAGGTGGCTGTGAAATTAGCCCAAAGTCCCAGAAATACTGCAAGTAGAAAAAATTGTGAAAATTTTTTTGGGATAAATTAACTACTGTATGTTTAAAGATCCATATTTAAATAAGAGTAGACAGATGGGAGAAAACGGGAAGAGTTTTGCTCCCTTTGAGGACAAAAACCAAAATGTATGAAGGAAACATTTTTACAAAGCATTTGCTTTGCTTTTAGACTAAAATACGTATAACCAATCAATCATATCTGAAAGTAGTTTTTTTAGCTGATTCATAAATGTAGGTGTATTTTTTGTCTCAACTCCTCATCTTCTACCGAGACTGAAAGCCGGAAGTTTGTCTGCTGTGGTTAAATAGTAACAACCAGTCCTGTTGGTAATAATCAATAATCATTATTAGTTTTTCTGTTACGTCTTTAGAACATGTCCATGCACAACACATGCAGCTCTGAAACCTGACCCTTCAGGTCATTTCACTTTGGTTCATGAGCTGTCGTTCATTCATCTCAGATTGGGTTGCTGGAGCACTCGGTCCAGGAGCCAGGGAAACCCAGAACTCCGTCTCCATGGTAACGCCTTCCAGCTCTTTCTGTTGAATCCCAGTGGTGTTCTTAGGCAAGAAAAGGTTCAGTCCCTCCAGTGTGAGCTGGGTTTGTCCCAGGATCTCCTCCTGGTGGGATGTCCCTGGAAAACTTTCAAAGGGAATCTCCCAGTAGGAATCCAAATCAGGAGCACAAACGCTACCAGCTGACCCTTAGCTTCCACCTCATTTAGAAAACACTAACCAGTGTTTTCTAAACACTGGTTAGAAAACCAGTGTTACATGAGTGTTACTCATGTAACACACTCATGTGTGTTACATGAGTACTTGGGTCACTGGAGAGTGACCCAAGTACTCATGTAACACACATATATTCCACATCAAAAGTTGTGTTAAATTAAATACAGCTAGTGCTATCCACCATTACTTTTGTTGTTATCTGCCACTGCTGGTTTCTGGAATCTTTTAGCCGAGATCCAAATCTCCTGAATTGGAACAGAGACAGACCAGTTAATCAAGAGCTTTGGGGATTTTTTTTTATTTTTTTTGGCTTAACTCTTTTTTCCTCTCAGGCAATGGTCATGTTATCGTAGATGAAGCTCCAACTTTTTTATTTATGCCCTGCTCCAAACTTCACCTCTGAACGACACATAAAGATACTTGAACTTTTTCAGGTTGAGCACATGATGTTTTAATGTCGTTGCACTGGTTACCTAATCCTACTGGGATTCATTTAGTTCAAGTTCTTGCTGTAAATACTACAAACGCTGCAAGCTATAGAACTAAGTTTATTTTCTTTTCTTTTCTTTTTTATTTAACATAAGTCTGTTAAGTCAATCAATCCAAATAGTAATGAAGTTTCTAAAGACACCATAGAAATATCTACAAAATGTTAATATCACCTTAAATGGCAAAAATTGTGAGTAATAGCAGCACATTCCAGTCCAGGTTGCCAGGAGACGGCCGCTGTGTTGGCTCAGTCCTCCTGCTTGTGTCCAGTATTTTCCTCCTGTTGCTCTAGTCTTTCTCTGAAAAACATCCTTGCAGTATTCTGACAGCAGCTTGGCTCGCTGCTTTTTAATTATTGAGCCAAGCTAAAAAAAAAGAAAAGAAAAAAAAGGCTAAAACCAACCTGATGATAAGAGTTGAATATGATTAATAGTGAGTGGAACATTGATTACTTATCTTGGTTTCAAAATGTGATGCTTTTTGTTAGTTTCATAGTTGGTGACTGTATGATGAAAAGCACTTTGAGCCGCCTTGATGCTGAAATGTTCTGAACTCGAGTCGACTCAGACAACAGTTTGTGTTTTTCTTCAATTTTAAGACGCCTTCCTGAAGCCCACATCCTGTTTGTTGTTTTTCTATTTCTAAATAATCCTATTAAGTGTAACTTTCAGAACTCTGGCAGGTATATATACTTTTACTTTACTTTATATCTTTATGACTTAAGTAATTATCAAATCTATTTAGAAATAGGTTTTAGTATTAGATATGTTCAACTCATAAGGAAAAATATAGTTTCTGCAATACAGAAGAGCTGAAAGAGCAGAACCTCAGAGGAGAGAGAGAGAGAGAGAGAGAGAGAGAGAGAGAGAGAGAGAGAGAGAGAGAGAGAGAGAGAGAGAGAGAGA
>CAEFZY010000758.1:0-25034 GCA_903066815.1 Brachyrhaphis roseni
CCATAGTTGTCATCATATTCATAGAGTGGACTAGTGGGGTCGTTGGAGAAGTTCATCTTGTTTTGCTGTAATAAAAGTAAAAAAAAAAGTTTATTAAAATATGTTAAGACAATAAAGAATAGCAATTCCAAACAAAAGGCAATTGTAGCCTGTGTATATGTTGTTTTCAGTTGATATCACAAATTAAAAATCAAGGTGAGCACAGACAGAAAGTCAGTGAAGAGGTCTCAGGATGTGGAATGTCACTTCACTGGAGGGGAAGGAGCCTGAGCTGGAGTGTGAGGTTGAGAGGTTGTGGGTAGAAATAGTCAGTCTCACCTCAACGCACAGCACTGGAACCAGTCTCCTTGAATCTTTCACTCTGGTGTTGCCCCTGGTGTGAGGCAGGGGTGGGGGCAACACCCCTAGTATGCAGAAGTGGGCATACTAGGTGTCCCCAAGTGTTAGTCTCCCTCCAAATATGTGTGGGGGGATGGGTTCTGACTGTTGTTTACCCAAACAGTAGTTCAGACTACCCACCCATTTTGGAGTCCTTGGAAGGGGCATTGTAGAGTGTCCCTTCTGGCTCGGGTGGTCATTGGGGCAAAAACTCAGCCATGGGAGGAGTTTGGAGAGGCCATGAAGAAAGACTTTCTTGTGGGCAGAATACTTTGAACACCCGTCAATCCCATCAGCATGTCGTCCCTTGAGGAAACAGTGCCTGGGGACTTCAGGTCAGGCTTTTCAATCTCTGGTGCTGAGGCCACAGAGGAGGATAAAAAGCATCTTGGGCCAACATCCCGGGGTGGATGAGATTTGCCCAGAGTTCCTTAAGGCTCTGGATGTTGTGGGGTTGTTGCAGTATCGCGCAGAAACCGAGGGTAGTTCCTCTGGATTGGGTGGTGATCCTCCTATTCAAACAGCAGGATCACCACAGAATGTGTTCCAACTACAGAGGATCACACTCTTAAGTCTCCGTGGTAAGGGCCATTCAGCGGTTCTGGAGAGGAGGGTCCATCGGATAGTCGAACCTCGGATTCAGGAGGAGCAGCGTGGTTTTGTTCATGGAAGACTGAACTGGCTCTCCACCCTCAGCAGAGTCCTGGAGGGTGTGTGGGAGTTCACCCAACCAGCCTACATGCACTTGGTGGACTAATAGAAGGTGTTCGACCGCGTCCCTCAGGGAACCCTGTGGGAACCGTGGGGGGAACCCTGTGGGAACCCTGTGGGAGTACTCCAGGAGTCTGGCGTACCAGACCCTTCCATACAGACTGTTAGGTCCTTGTACGACCCAGTCAGAGTCTGGTCTGCATTTCGGCAGGTTCTGAGATTTTATGATTCATTATTAGGAGAACCTGAAGTGCTGTAAGCTGAACCTCTGGCATTTTTCTGAAAAAATGAGACATATTTGGTTACCAAAGGATATTGTTAAATAGGCCGTATGACCAAATGAGGGCAGAACTTTCTGTGCAGATGCTTCTACTTCCTGTCATTTCTTCCTCTGTTTTTGGTTCAGATGTCATAACTGCTAACAGCAGAAGCAGCAGTTTTCTCATTATAAGGTTCTAATCAACAGGAAACATGTGCAATTCTGAACCACTGCTGCAGCTTCACCTCATGGGTTCATAAAAACTGTGTTTTCAGGTATTTGTCACTGACACACTTTTCCACCTCCACTTTGTCAGTTTGTGACAAAAATTGCTTCTCATTTGACTTTCTGCCAGTTTTATTCATTGTGACGGAAGAAGTTGAAAGACCCTGACATTAGATATTTAAATGATCTGAACTGTGCCCAGAAGCTTCGGCGTTTGGTTCTGCTGGTAAAGAGCGTGGAGGCATCAGACCAGGACGTCCCAGTTGTGGTCTGAAGAAGGTGTGAAGGTAGATGAGTTTGTTATTTACAAGTTTCAGAGCTGGGAGGAAGTTTGCAGAAAAGAGGTCAGCCTGACTCGGAGTGACCCAGTTCACGAGTGGTTTCTCTCCCTCCCAGCACAGATCAGAACCGCAAATTACAAAACTGAGTAAATACAGAAACTCACATCTTCACATCTGGGGAAAAACCAAAAGATGAAAACATGAAAAGAGTCTAGAAGAACGAAATCTTATTGTTATTTAGTTACCAATATAAGGAACGTTTCCTCATTTATTCCAGAAGTTCATCAGTTTTTAAAGCTTTGTGACCTTCTGAAGAGGAAATTAAATTAATGCACAAACATGAGTATAATTCAGCAGTCATGGAACTGGTTTGGTTTTTATCAATGCAGCTCAATTCAAGTCAATAAGACAGTCAGTACAGAAATAAAAGCACATGAATTTCCTCTGTTACTTTCCTCTTTTTAATTTACTCCTATCAAAACTAAAGGTCCAGTTTCTCTTTTTTGTTCTGCTCTGTTTGTTTCTGCTTCTCTAACGTTCTTCAGATGGAAAATAAATGTACCAACCAGCTGAGTTCACGTCACAAAATGGTTCCTTAATATTTGACTTTCAACGATTTGATCTGCTGCACTTTGTTACACTGAAAAACACAAAATCTTTTAGTTTCTACAGCAAATATCTTAATACATTTACTTTAAAGTAACGTCTTCAGACAGAGCAGCTCACTGTAAGTTAACAATTCTTGACTATTGAGGAAAAGTAAATGTTTTATTTCCAATATTTGGAGAATCCATGAATCTATCCATCAACAGCTGTGTCTATAATAAAATCTTTTATATCAATAATTATTATAAAAAATAATATCTTTTATTTGAATGTGTTAAAATATTTAATTACTATTGTTAATAATAATTTTATTATTAATTGAAATAATATAATTATCCTCAATAATGTTTTGTATTTTTATTAATAAAAAACTACAACTTTTATTTTTATGATGTTATAGTAATAATTATTATTATGACAATAACAATTATTAATAATATTGATTATGTATTATTATTATTTATAATCATTGTATTGCTCCAAGCTTTGACAAACAAGGCCGATATCTAAATAATCAGCAGTGAAGAACAGAACAGGAAACTGTTGAACTAAAATCCTGAAAACTTTCTGAGTCTCGTTATGAAACGTTCAGTTTTCATCTTTAAAAGGTGAAAGGTCGACCAGAGAACCAGATTACAGCAGTGAGGTCAGCTTGTTCTTCCTGGTGGCTAAAAATGAAATTTTAAATTTGAGAAGTCGGTGAAGACAAAAGTCTGTCCAATGAGCAGAAGTACAGATCAGGAACTTGAGGCTTTTGAGGAACTTTCATCTCTTAAAATAATTTTAATTCTCCTTTCAACATGGATCTTCTTACTGCTTTTATAACATATTGAAACAACATTCAAATAATTTATGTTAGAATCACAGGAACATGAAGTTCTGCTGAGGTGTTCAGGAAGCCCAGGTTGGTCCGATAGCTTCAGCTTGCCTGCTGTATCGTCTCTCATTTCTATCACACTTTTTCCTTCCACTCAACTTCCTGTTATTAGACGTGAGTCATTTTTCCCATCATTACTTTTTCCAAAACATTTAATTTCTGTCCTAAAAGTCTTACTCTGATATAACAATCTGAATTTTACTCAAACTGAAACGCCTCTCTGTGTGCAGGAAACCCAACGCCGCTCATCTTCAGGTCGAAGTAAAATATGAACCTTGATGATGCGACACGATTTCACTCACAGATGATAGAAAAACCTCCAGAAACTGATTGGTTTCATTGGAGCAGTTCTAGTAATAACAGAACTTTATTTATGAATCTCAAAGACTCATTCTTGTCTAAAAACTGAATCCATTCATTTGTGTCCATTTGAACCGTTTATGCAACTCGACCGACTTCTGGTTCTGGTTCTGGTCCATCCAGAAACATGAATCCTGTTCAAAGCTGTAAATGACTTCAGTTCAAGCAGTAATTGAATTTCAGTACAATGCCTTCCTGTTTTCTCTGTTTCAGAGCTTCTCTCTTCACAGCAGTCAGGACCAGGAGAACTTTGGTTCCTTTTTCCGTTACTTTGGGTCAGCGTGTGTCTCGGTTCCCAAACCGTTACCAGCTTCATCATGGGGAACCAGAGAGCAGCACCCATCACTCTCATTAAGATCCCTCTGTATAAAAACCACAGCTAGCGAGCTAATGTTAGCATTTCTGCTAAGCAGACGAGCTACCGGAGCAGAGAGCCTGACTAATCCACCAGCTCATTATGTTAGCTTAAATAAAGAGCAGAAAGTCTTAAAAAACAACAACTAAATATAGTAATTAGGATTTATGCTTTGCAAGTAAATATAATTTTGAAAATAGATTAAAAAGAAAAATTTTAATAATAATAATAATTACAATAAGTCTATATCAACAAAGTATGTAAAAAAAAAAAAAAAGAACTAAAATTATAGTAAATATTGGATTGCTGTGGTGGCTTAAGGGTTTAGCACAACCCACATATGGAGGCTTTAGTCCGTCGCGGGTTCGATTCCCAGCCCCAGAGACATTTATCGCATGTCTTCCCCTCTGTCCTGTCAGACTACTTTTGAATAAGAGCCACAAAAACCTCGGAATAAAAATCACTAAATACATTAATACTTAATGCTATATTATTTCAGCAGCAGTAAGAATAATTTCTTGCCTTTCTGTTTAAAATAAAAGCTGATACATTTAAATAACTGGGATAACCTCAAACTACTTTTACTCATGTTTTATACTGTTTTTATTTTTAAGTCAAAGTTAATTAGTTACAACCTAGTGGCTGTAAATCAGTTGTCAAATATTTCCTCATAAAGTTCAGGTTAAATAAATAAACATGTTTCTGCAGCCTAATAACAAACAGGACAAATACAGATTCTGACTGAACTGTATGAACAGCAAGTATTTTGTTCTTAATTTGGTGGATTTATGATTAAAACAAAGTGAAAGTTGTGCAAATGATCAACATGTTTAACCTTTAAACATGTTGCACTTGGCACATAATGAAGGGGAGGTGTTAAAAAAACTAAAATAAAAAACAATGCAGGAAACTGTGGCTCTGAGCTCAAACGTTTCTAAATGTTATTAATAGATTAGATTCAGATGAACCTCAGAGACTAAATTCAAACCAAGAAAGCAGAATATCTCGTTTTTCCACCCAGCCGTTTAAAGACTCAGTTTAACAGACTGAACACAGTTCAAGTTTAGAGCAGCAAGTTGATATTTGAGGGATTAACAGGAACAGAGTCAGAGTTCACATCGTCGGTTTCACTGATAATCATCTGTGGTCTGCCAGCCTGAAAAGGCTTTAAATAGACAAACACGTGAACATGACTGCATTATGAAGATTTTAGAGATAAGGAGATAAAAGTGAGCAGCCGTGTGGCGCCTGGCGTCATCGGAGACGACAGACGTTACATCATGAACTAAACAACATGAAGCTTCAGATGAAGAGACTCAAATCTGATCGTTTTTCAGGTAAAACAGCCGAAATGTTTCTACCCAACCAGACATCACAGCAGAGAGCAAGAAAACCAAACGTCTAAAGTTAAGCTTTCAAATGTTGACTTTAAACTTTAAGACTCAACAGATTAAAGCAAAAAACAATTAAGAGAAAATATTTAGAGCTCACCTAGAAGTAGGGCTGATGTTTGTGATGCAGTGTGGGAGCAGCAGTGGCGAGACTGATGCTGCTGCTCAACATCACACACTAAAACCCTGCTGATAAAAGGGAAACAGTGTGTGTGTGTGTGTGTGAGAAACCTGCTGAAGTCTTCCTCTTTCAGCCCCAGCAGAAGTGATCTTTGCTTTGTCCTTCCAGCTTCCTCCTGCTGAACTCGAAGCTTCGTCCTCTCACGTTTATTTAAACTTACATCACTTTATTTACGACGCGCCGCAGAAACCAACGTCTTTTTTAAGGCTCTTCTGCAAACATTTAGGAGCTTTTAACGAAGCCAGCTGAGATAGGCATAAATTATCAGCGCAGCATCTGGTTGTGACTCATCTGAAGAACTCTCAGAGGTCCGATCTCATCTCTCTGGTTCAGCCTGTAAACATCACAGGACGATTAATAAAACATGCAGCAGCTGCAAACCGTCCAGCGGCTAACACACCAGCAATGGGAACTGTCTCTTCAGAATAAAACAGAACTTATTGTTTTCTATTTAAATCCTCCATCCAGAAGCTTCTAGTAGAACTTTCTGAGGTTTGGACTTTGACTAGGCCGTTAAATCAGATGTTCTGTTGTTGCATTTCTCGTTTTTTTCATGTTTGGAAAGAAATCTCCCTCAGTATCATACCTCCACTGCTGTACTCAACAGCTGGATGAGCTGTCTAAATATCTTCAGCAGTTGTTTGTCTAATTGCTGTGAATTTAGATGCATTTTTTATTTGTTTTGGTATAATTTTATTTTATTTTAGGTCATCTTGATTGATGCTATTTGTTATTTTATATCTAAAATATGTAGAATATCAAATTTATTTGATGAAATAATATTACTTAGAAAACAATTTATTTTGGAGTGCTTTTATTTTGTAATTGCACATTCACATGTTTGGCTTGATTTAGGATACTTAATCATCATTAATGATTTGTATAGCATGGCTTTTATTTTGAAATCCTACGCGTATTTAAGTCAGGGAGCTTTTACTTAGTAAAATTTATTAAATATTTTATAGGAAAATATTATTTTGCACGCTTCCTTGATTTTGGCTACTTTCAAAAGAAAGTAAAAAATTATTTTCTGAATGAATTTTATTTTGAAATACATCTCTTATTTCTTTATGTCACATATATTTCTTATTGTTTAGTGAAACTTACTTATTTTAGCATTTATTCCACAGACCAATAAATGTATTACCTTTATATTAATATTAGTTTTTTGTCCTTAATGGCCTTCCGTACGTTTCTTTGAGCTCGTAAAGTTTCCTTCAGGCAGAAACTGGAACAGAAACCAGGTGAACCCAGTAAAACAAACCATTTTATTGCTTTAATCAAACTGTACAGATTTAAATATCCAGAGGGGAAGAGGTGCATGATGGGAGCTTCAGGATACGTCCTCCATGTAGTCGGCTCCGTGACTCTGGCTGATCTGAGAGATGCTCAGGTCCTGCGTGGTTTCGTCAAGCTGAGCGACAGACAGACAGACATTCAGAGCTGGAACTGACCTCAGGTCAGATGCTCAGACCAGACAGGAGAGGGTTAAACCTTGTCGCTCATCTCCGGACCCTCGATGGAAACCTCCTCGATCTCCTCACCGATGCTCAGCTCGCCGTTGGAAAGGTCCGACCGATGGCTGAAACACAAAACTTCCTTCTTAAAGCTGAACTTTCCCTTTGGGGTCAATAAAGTGTTTCTGAATTTGTTTTCCTGCTGTTGGTCAGACCTGAGCACCTCCACTTCCTTCCAATCAAACAAAATTGGTGTCAAACATTTTGGTTCGTGCAGCAAAAATTTTATTTGTGCTGCTATCATTTTAAAGATATTAATATAAGTTTCCAGAGGTCATCAGAGGTCAAACACTCATTACTTACATTCAAACTTACATTTACAAAATCTAACACACTGGGTGTCAATCAGCTCTGCTACAATTGTGCAGCAATAATTTTCATTTGTGCTGCTTTTGAATTGAAGATATTCATGATGACCTCTGATGACCTCTAGAAACTTCTTAAAATCTTGAAAATAATAGCGGCAAAAATGGAAATTCTTACTGCACAGAGGTTTGACAGTAATGTTGTTAGACTTGAAGAAGGAGGGAGGGAAACTTCACTCAGGTTCCTCAGACTGGAGCTCTTCCTACATATCCCCTACTCCAACATATCCCTACTCCAACATATCCCCTACTCCAACTTATCCCTACTCCAACATATCCCCTACTCCAACATATCCCTACTCCAACATATCCCCTACTCCAACATATCCCCTTCTCCATCATATCCCTACTCCAACATATCCCCTACTCCAACATATCCCCTTCTCCATCATATCCCCTACTCCAACATATCCCTACTCCAACATATCCCCTACTCCAACATATCCCTACTCCAACATATCCCATACTCCAACATATCCCTACTCCAACATATCCTTAGTCCAACATATCCCATACTCCAACATATCCCCTTCTCCAACATATACCCTTGTCCAACATATCCCCTTCTCCATCATATCCCCTACTCCAACATATCCCCTTCTCCAACATATCCCCTACTCCAACATATCCACTACTCCAACATATCCCCTACTCAAACTTATCCCTACTCCAACATATACCCTACTCCAACATATCCCTACTCCAACTTATCCCCTACTCAAACACATCCCCTACTCCAACATATCCCCTACTCCAACTTATCCCTACTCCAACATATCCCCTTCTCCATCTTATCCCTACTCCAACATATCCCCTACTCCAACATATCCACTACTCCAACATATCCCCTACTCCAACATATCCCCTACTCCAACATATCCCTACTCCAACATATCCCCTACTACAACATATCCCTACTCCAACATATCCCCTACTCCAACATATCCCCTACTCCAACATATCCCTACTGCAACATATCCCCTACTCCAACATATCCCTACTCCAACATCTGCAGCAGCTGAGCGTCTCAGCTTCCTCACCTGTTGAAGTCATCGTCATATTCCACGTCTTCGTCTGTGGAGACAAAAAATTCAATCCGACTGTTAGACCCGTTTCTTTCCTGGAACTAATGGAAGCAACAGGAAGAAGCAGATCAAATGATTCTGACCCAAGTGCAGAGACCCGGTTCTGTCGCTCGGAGACTTAAAATACTTCTCTTTGAAGTCCTTCAGCCCTACAGGAAAGAGAAAGATTTGATGTTCAGAAACTGATTCTCTGAAAACCTCAGGAAGGAAGGAAGGAAAGAAGGAAGGATTCTGACCGTTCCTGCTGTGGTTCGGTTCCGACCCGATGCTTCCTGCTCCAGACCTCGACGCCTCAGACAGAGAACCCGCCGGACTCCCCCTCGTACTGGACGCCTCTGGCTTCCTGTGGGTCAGAACACAGAACCCGGTTCATTCCGTCCCCCGTGTTCCCATCGGTTCCTTCAGTCAAACCTGAACCAAAACAAACCAACAATGTTCAGCTGGGGACGGATAAACCCAATTCAGATTCCTGTCAATAATAATTGACCCGGTTGGGTTTTCTGACCCGGTTGGGTTTTTGCTGGTTTATTGTTATTATTGTCAAGTTTAAATAAAGGTTCCAGGACTTTGACACACTAAAAACCTCCTGACTTCGGAAATTATGTTGGATTATTATTGGATTATTATATTGGATTACAGGTGGAAGTTGGAATCAAACTTTGATTTCGAGGCAACACTTGTTCCCCTGTAAGGAGCTTTTTGTTTAGAAAATTAGCCTCTTTTAGACAATAAGTAAATTAATTTAGTTCCCTCCTGTCATGATTTTCCAAACTTTTCCCAGACCTGGAAGATTATCCAATCTAATTCCAGGTTTGTGCTGCGGACAGAAAAGCAGGAAAATATTAAAAATCCTAATATTTCTGTTCTGATTAATCAAAATGCTTTAATCAAAATGGTCTTTATAAAACCAAAATCTGATCCCAAAGAACCAGAACCAGCAGGTGTGGACCCAGAGTTCTGCTGGGTTCATCCCAGAGAGGGAAGACGACCTGCAGCTCACCTGAGCTCTGAGCCGAGATCCGAGACGGGATCGCCTCGCTCGGGCTCTGGGTCTGCAGCCAGGACCGAGAGGCTGGAACCAGCAGAGAGGAAGAAGAAAAGGGACGTAAAGAGAGTCAGAGAGCGTCTGAGAACACACACACACACGCCACACACACACACACGCCACACACACACACAGACCCCACACACACACACGCCACACACACACACACACACACACACTCTGAGGTGTTAAACAAGCAGGTGCAGAGACTCGGACCTCGGCGACCGATCAGCCACTCTTAAAGTTTCATGCAGCCCACGGCGGAGTGTGATCTGACTGGACCCCATGCGGGCCTCATGTGGACCCCATGTGGGCTCCATGTGGGCCCCATGTGGGCTCCATGTGGGCTCCATGTGGACCCCATGTGGGCCCAGCGAGTCGGCTGAGCAGCTCCAGACATGATGGGATGAGACGCAGCGGTCACAGATACAGGGACCTGCTGCAGGCATGGCACAGACACCAAACGGGCCGGCGGCGGGTAAATCTGTCCAATCAGAGAGATCTGCAGGATTCATCGGGTCCAGCTCAACCAAAACATTCAGGAATTGACCTGAGAAAACACCTGAGAGGCTCTCAGCTCACGTAAACCTCCTGATCTGAAGGGTAGAAGTGTTTCAATTCAACAAGTAAGAAGAGATTCACAGAGGAATCAGCTGATTTTACTCAACCGGTCAAGAAAAATCCAATCGTTTTTCAACACTGGCTGCTAATGTTGAAAAAAACAAGCAATTTCACAATTGCAGTGTTTGCATTAAATAAGAAATTAATTTAAAATCACTGCCTGTTCACATGAAAAGCCCTTAAAGAGGCAGTGTTATGTGTTTTCCAGGTAAATGATGTCATTTTATAGCACAATCAAGTAACTATGTTACCTTCAGTTGTTTTAAAATGCTTTATGTATCAAATATGACTTGAAAGAAACTTTATTTCCTGATTTAAGGTCTTAAAATTGAACCTGTTTCTTTAAAAACTCCTTCTGTAGCATCACCTTTATTAACCCTTTAACGCAGTTTTTACCTGAGCAGTAGCTCCAATAACCACAGGGTCACCAGGTGTTTGCTAATTGCTCCTGGCTAGTCTGAAGGAGCTGAGAGGGAGAGACTTCATAATTCATTTATTTGTTGTTTTATTTATTTTCGATATTTAAAATGTCTTTCAGTTCAGTTAAATGTTCTTTAGGATTTAAAGTTTATCGGTCTTTCAGAATGTGGTTTGGGATTTTTATGCTTTTATCATTATATGACTCAAAAATGGTTTCAAAACCACAATATTATCGTTTATCACGATACCTTCTGGGACAATTTATTGTTTAGCAAAATGAGTTATCTTGACATCAAGTAATCTGTTTTTGTTTACTGCTAAAACTTTTGGCTGCGAAAACCAAAACAGATTTTTATCTGATTTCAATCTTCGCACATCCAGCTGATTCTGCTTCCTTTCTCTAAGAGTTTGTGGAAACGGTTTTTTCCTGAATCGCTCCCGATGAATCCTGCAGTCATCATCTCCTGAGGTCTGTAAACGCCTCGCTGCAGGAGGCGAGTTGATTCAGGTTTCTGATCCGGTTTAGATGCGGAGGGCTCGTTAGCGTTAACGAGGCTCGTCTGGTTGGACGGAGCATGCACACTCACTCGCTGAGGCTTCGGCCTCGTCTCATCAGGGAGACGGGCGGCCCAGACAGACTGTCCTCCCTCAGCGGGACAACGCTACAGGATGGGATAAAGCAGGACAGGGACAGAGACGCTTCAGAGACGGGTCAGAGTGAGGATGTGGACAGGTGAGAGTTCACTGAGAGGACGGAGAGGAGGAAGAAAATCCCAAACTGAAGTTTCTTATGGAGACTTAAAGGAATGTGCCGAATATGGTATACTTTCTTCCTTCTTCTCCTAAATGACCTTTAACCTTCTGATTTTCCCCTCCTCTGACTCGGGTTTTGTTACTCACTCCTTGGGACTGTTTGTCTTCTCTGACGAATCCTTTTCCCCGATCGGAGCGCTTCCAAAGCAGCAGGAAGAGAAACGAAACACCAGAGAGACAGAGACGTTCAGTTTGTTTTAGCGCTAAAACCTGATCGAAAACGGAATATTTCTGATTATTTTTATTGATTTATCTGAGTCCAAACATGAAAAATCCAGAATGAAATCAGATCCAAAAATCGGAGAAATTTAAATTCAATGGTTTCAAATTTCACAGAACATTTACAGACATTTAAAACAAATATGTTTGACATTGGTTAAATATTCATTTCTAAATATTCCCAAATTTCCAAATATTCTGGAAAAAAAATCCAGAGAACTTTTTCAGATATTTAACATGTAGAAAAGATCATTTATTGTTTGAAAATATATTCTAGATGCAAAATGAAAATAAAGATTTGATACATACTGAATATAACTCCAGTGTTTTATAATCACTTCTGTTTTTTTCTTTAATAGCTTCATAACAAATCATTTTAAAACCTCAATCCTGAAAAGTTCTTTAAGTTTATTAAAAAATATATTTATTATTTCAAAAATATTTATTTAGTTTATTATTTTTATGGGATTTTTGTGGGTTTTTTATTTTACTTTTTACAACATATAAAAAAACATTTTATAGTTCTTCAAAACAAAAAAAGCAACCAAAGAACATAACCTTCTGCTTTCTTTTTTAAATTCATAATCCATTATTATTTTTTCTTACAAAATACAATTTGCAAACAATTTGGAAAAGCATAATAGTTCTTGCTTTTCTGCAGGTCAGTTATCATTTATTCCTGATTTCTAACTGCAGCTGATGAAACATTTGATCTACAGATGATTAGATCTGAGATTTGTAGAAGATAAACGTTTTCTCTCTCTGGCTCTCTGGTCTCCAGCCTGTTTCCTTCGACCCAAAGCCGTTTTTCTCACCAGCCGTAAGTCTTGAGCGGTTTGGGCAGCGGGTCGTCGAAGAAGGAGTCTCCTTCATCGTGGTCCACTTCTCCATCCAGCTCCAGGTCCAGATGCTCGGCGCTGCCAGCTGACGGCTGCTCCTGCTGCAGGTACCGTTTGGGCAGGGAGAGGACCTGCTCCACGTCCTGGATGACAAACAGAGTTTTCACAAACTGAGGTAACGTTGGTAACAAACGAAGGCAGATGACTGGTCCAGGAACCTTCTAGTATGAAACAGAAGCTGCAAAAGGAAATTGTTTCTGAAGGTTCTCCGTCGTTTTGTTTCATCAGTAACGGCTTTTTTGTGTGACGACAAATCAGTTGAAACTATTTCTACTGGTCATTTTGTCCAACTTGTTTCTGTGTTTCACCTCCGTTTTCAGAGAAAATATGTTTCTGACAGACATCAACTTGTAATCACCAAGTGGAGGTTTAGAACCTGCTTTGAGTCTGACAGGAATCCAAACCACAAAGTAAAGGAAAAGTAGCATGTTGATGTAAATCCTTCAGAAAACTTAGTACTTATTTGTTTCCTTAAATCTTTTGACTTCTAACAGAAATAAATAGAGACGCTGGTGTTTGTATGATGCAGTTTGTTAAAAACAAATGTTTGGTGATAAATTGGCAAAGCATATTTACAAAGCAGCGTAGAATCAAACTGATCCTGAACTGAAACGACTGAACGCTTTCCACTGTTTATGTTGCTGCTTGTTGGTGGGATTGATTTCAAAGAGGTTGTTGTTTAAATTGGGGGCCTGTCCGGGATCTAAACTGTTTTTGGGGATTTTGTAGTGGTACTTTATAAATATTTGAAAGTATTTGTGCAATATTTTGTCCAAATCAAATCCCTTTTCAAAACCCACAAGCAGGCAGATTGAACAGCTCAAATAGCAGAGTTATAGGAGTAAGAAACACTGCCACCTTCAGGTGGGAGCTATCAATCACACAAAGCCAATATGTTTCACCGTTTATGCAGAAAATTAATAATAAACTCATAATTATGCATTAATGTGAGAAAAATGCAGGGATTTGTTGATCTTATGTAAATGTAATGCCAGCATTAGATCAATATGGAAACCGGAGACTGTGTTTGTTTTTGTTTTTTGTTAGTTTTTGGGTTTTTCTAGAAATTAAAAATGGGGGCCTGTCCGGGATTCAGAGGTTTTCCATTAATTTGAATGTCGTTTGTTCATAATCAACCTCCCAAACTCTCCCTTCTGGTTTGACAGTTGGATTAGTATTTTTAAAGCGTTCAGATCTGTTTTTTATATGCTAACCTAAATAACAACAGTACAGCGTTGAACTGGTATAATTATTAAACCATTAACAATTACTCCAGTCTTGGACCGGTTTCATTGGACTTTGTAGCAGCAATGATACGCTACTCTAAAACTCCAAACATTAAACCATTTACAAAGAACCACCAAGTCCTAGACAGTTAGAGGCTCAAAAAAGAGCAAATAATAAACATGGAAGCAGATCAGCAAGCAGCAAAGGAAAACAAGGTTATTTTTAAGAACCGTGGGACCGTTCAGAACCGGAAACAGTTTCTAACCAAAAGTCTAAAACACAGAATAAGCTCCAACAAACATCCTACATAAAGAATGGTGCCAAGAACTGAAACCTATCATTAGAAGGGTTTGCTACAGAGAATCGGTGCTTTCTCTGCATCAGCAGAATCTAACAGAACCTGGTTCTGATCCATCTTAGTTCAAAGCTTTAAGAAATGCAGCTGATTATTGTTAGATGTGTAAATTAATCATCAAATACATTTTTTCTGCCGTTTAAGTTGTAACAAAAATCTCCAAAAGAAATTGGTTTATCTCAGATGTTTTTAGTGTTTTTACTTTCCTGTTTTGGACAATCCAACTCAATTCAATCCAACTCAATTCAATCCAATCCAACTCAATCCAACTCAATTCAATTCAATCCAATCCAATCCAATTCAATCCAATCCAATCCAATCCAATTCAATCCAACTCAATCCAATTCAATCCCATTCAAATGAGTGCTGAGGACCAGTACAGAGGACCCGCTCCCATTCAGGGTTCTGTATTTGTGGGTATTTTTGTAGAGTAAATCTACGACACTCAATAGAAAATGCAGCTGGGAAGCTGAAAAACCTGCCGTTTCCAAAGCAGCCATATCAGGAGCAGAAATGAGAAAAACTTTAGATATTAGCTTCTGCTGTAGCGCTAAGCTGGTTCCCAGTGTGCACATTAATGCAGGTTAAGGTATATTTGTATATCTAATCTCTTGTTTCTGCCTGAGATTTGATCAGAAAAATAATCTGAAGCTTCTTCCAGTCAATTTATCCAGAAACTTTGGACACAAACAGCTCAGCAGAGCAGGATTAGAGCAGCTCTGTAGGAAACCCCTCTGTGCTTCTCAGTGGATGACAGTAAAGAAACGTGAGCCTCGTTTCCACTGAGCAGTTTGCTGCGTTTTTTATGATCTGCATAGTGGAAACCAGGCAGTGGATGAGATGTGATGGTGAGTTAGATGCAGCAGGGATCCAGTTAGCTGTTTATAGTGATGGTGTTAGTGCTGCCCTCGTTTTTTACCTTCGCTGCCGTCTGGCTCCTCTGACCTTTGAATCTGGGGATCTGTGCACAACACGGACAGCAGCCATCAGACCCACAGACTGGATGCTGTGAGCCTCAATCAGAGACCAACAGCAGGCTCTGCTGATTTATAGAGCTAGAGTCTAGAACCATTTCTAAATATAACTTCTACTAAATAAAAACCAAAACTTGGGAGAGTACTGGAACTACGAAGGATCAAAAGAACGAGATGGTTGTTGAATGATATCTCATTCAACAGCCATCAATTTAGTCTCCTTTCAGTCAAATACGGTGAGCTCCTGCACATATTTCATGTCAAAACAGATAAAAGGAAGAAAAAACGAGTGAAAAGTTTTATTTTAAATGTTAATTCAAACCTTCAAAAAACCCTGCACAGAGCAGCCTAACCTGGATATCCAACAGCATCAACCTCCATTATTCATCACCAAGCAATTTGGAAAACTTTTGCCAAACTTCATAATATACATTCACTGATAACTCACTTCAGAAGTGCAGAAAAAAGCCTCTATTTTTTGGATTTCCAATACTGTCCCAAGTTTTCCTATAGTTTGGTTGCACATCACAGAAGCAGATTTTCCAGATTCTAATCCATGTCTTCTTTTTTCTCTGACTCCCAGTTAATTTCTCTGAGGGAATTCTTCCAGGGAAAAATAAAACTTGACACCTGTACCTTACTGACAGGCAGAGAGGCCGATTTGTCTTCAGCAGTCTGGGTCTGATGTCGACTCTCGTCTGAGTCCAAAACGACCTGCAAGAATTCAGACAAACAGATCAGTTTGGGTTTCCTGGAGCAGCCAAAAGATAAAAACTTTTCCACCAGATTTTCTCCATTTCATCTCCAACTGAGTCCATTAGATTAGGATTCCTCTTTAGAAAACTTTTTGTAAGGAGCAGAAGTAGTTTGGATTTAAACCAAACGAGGCTCTAGAGTGAAAAACCTTCAGATTTCTGGACTAAAGGAGGAAAAGATGAGAATAAGTGAGTCTCTCACCACACTCCTGCACTGATCGAAGAGACGTTTGTATGTTGACAGGAAGGACTGGAAGTCGACCTCTGCAGAAAACAGAACAACACAATAATATGTTACTTTATAAATAATAATAAAATCTACTGCTGTCCTGTGTGTTTTCTGATGTTCAATTGGGCAAAATCAGCAAGTTAGCAAAACTTCAGCACAATCACACAGGTAGGTGTGTAATTACCTACCAACATAGTATGTAATACAGCATGTTACTGACATGGGGCACAGATCAACATGGCTGAATTTAATGTTTAACATTAGCTCTTGCTAAATATTATGTTGTTATAGCGCTTTAGCATTAGCTTCTGCTAAAAAACAAAGACTCACCTTTGTCTGCAGCTCTGAGCTCTTCGTCGATGAACCTCTCCAACATGCTTCTGCAAACACAACACCGATGAGCCATCAGATTACAGACCAGCTAACTGGAATCTGACCAGTGAAACCAGTGGATCCTACTTGTTGAGGCCGGGCAGCAGATCTGTGAAGACAAACTTCAGGTCTTCCTTCCTGACTGAGCCGCTCTGATCCTGCAGGTGGCAGCACAGAGCGCAGGTGAGAGCGCCGTCAGCATCGGTGAGAAAAAACGACGTTAAACTGCAGCACTGACCTTATCGTGAGAGTCAAACGTCTTCCGAGCGTGACTGATCTGTTTCTGAGAGAGTTCCTGCAGAGAAAACAAAAGGAGCCGATGGAACAAGAACATTTATTTAAATGTTAAACTTCACAGAACGCCATTAATTTATGATCATTTATATCTTAATCTTTTTTCTGATTGGTTTCCAGAACCTTCTTTGTTTCTTTAGGATCTAGAACAGATTACTTTGTTTGGGCCCAAATGATTCGATTTGGTTCTGAATCACAGAACCCGACCTTCAGCTCACCTTGACGACGTGTCCACTCCTGTCTCCCTGACAACACAAACAGAGGCATGAGTCAGGTGAGTCTTCACTGTATCAGGTCGGATCAGAACACGGACCGGGTCAGAACTGGGTCTCACCTCAGAGCAGAGGGGCAGGTCGCCGCTCCGCCGGGCCCTCCGGACCAGCTCCAGCAGAACCGGGGCGCTCTGGTTCAGCTGTGAATCGGACACGCCCAGCTCCCTGCAGACCAGATCCCGGCTGTCCAGACCGTTGAGCTGCAGAGAGGTCAAAGGTCAAACACTTAAAACCACAACAACCAGGTTCAGATCAGTCTGACTGAATGGACCTAGTCCCGCCTTCGAGGCGTAGCTCCTCCCCCACTCAGCTCCTTCAAACTAGCCAGCAGCAATTAGCAACCAGCTGAAACTGCTGAGCTCATTATAGCAGCTTCTGCTCAGATGAATAAACATGGTAAAAACGTTAACGGGTTAAAGAGGAGCCATGTTGGGATGACTTCCTGGGGGCGGAGCTTCAGACAGAGCAGGAGTTTTTAAAGAGACAGAGGCCCAATTTCAAGCTGTTAAATATCTAAGTAAAAGTTCTTTCAAGCTATATTTCATGTATGTAGCATTTTTATAACAACTGAAGGTAACAAAGTTACTTGATTGTGCTACACATGGCATTATGTGAATGGAAAACACATAATGCTGCCTCTTTAAAACCTAGTGTGGAAAATTGGACTGTTCTCCAATCAGTCCAGTTAGAAATGATGTGAAACTCTGCAGATGTGAGGCGGTTCTCCTGCTGGCTGGTTCAGTCTCAGAGTTTCATTTTCAGGCAGCAGGAACCGGGTTTAGTTCTCTGTGGGATCCAGTATTCACAGCCACAGACGCTACCATGATGCGCTAACAGCTTCAGCACCCTGCAGGAACGGCGCAGGACTCACCGAGTTGATCTCCGGCTGGAACACGGCGAGGCTGAAGTCCAGGTTGAACACCTGCAGGAAGTCCATGATGAGACTGGCCACCAGGTGTCCTGCGGGACACACACGGGTTCAGAACCAGAACCACAGCTGAACGGCCCATCACACAGATCTGAGAAATGATCCAGAAACTAAACGCTTAAAGGTCTGAAGCAAACTGCTGTCTGATGGTGCAACAGTGCCTCCTGGTGGTCAGCAGCTGCAACAGCAAACAGCTATCTATCATTTCTTTAGATTTTCCTTCCTCATGCCCAGACTTTCTTAAAAAGCTGATAAATCTTTAACTGAGAGGAAAATAAATCTGCTTTCCAGAACTCACCGTCTTTAGTGTTGAGGCAATTCTTCAGGTTTTCATTGATGAGGGGAGTTTTGCTCTGAGAGAAACATGATAAAGGTGAACTTCAGCTGATAAAAACACAAACTGTGGATCAAACCAGAAGAGGCTTCACCTCCAGTCTGTCCTGGTCCTCCATGGCCAGGAAAACGGCTGCCCTCATCTCTGCCTGTCAGGAAAAACACACAGATTTGATTGAAAGATAACACAACTAGAGGATTATGTTAGCAAATTATCCTCTAGTTGCTAACACAACTAGAGGATGATTTCCAAATAATTTAGATTGATAAACTCATTTCAACCTATGATTGTTTCTATTTTGCTGCTGTTTGTGTTTCATGAGGAGGTTGGTCATGTGACATGGATGCAGCATCACAATGTGGCCATTTGTTCACAGAGTTGAAATGGTAGGAAAATTCTAATAATGTATAATATCAGATGAAACAGCAATATTAATATCAAATGTTCAGATCAGTGAATTCCTGCTAGAGGCTGAGATAAAGTAAAGAGCCTGAATTAATTTAGACATTACAGCTGTAGATTTATCAAAAACAAAAGTGCAATAAGTGAGTAATTTCCTTCAAGACAAATTCAGCTTTAAGTTTTTGGCTCTTCTTCTCCATAGCTGCAGGTTTGGTTAAAGGTTTAAAGGGCAAAACAGAAATAACTTCTGCCAAATCACTCCTGCGATGAATTGATAGTAGGAAGAGGCTAAAAAGTGGCCGCAGTTACAACCAGCCAACGTCTTCTTTGCTGCTCATGAAAGTATTAAAATAGATAATAAAACATATGTTTGATAATGGCATAAAAATCCATATGCTAAATTGCTAATTACACAAGAACTACTTCAAGTCAGGGCTGTGAGCTACGTTTAAAATATTTAGGTGGTAAACTTGCTACATATGGAGCTGTTAGCATGTCAATGCAGTCATGAGACTGTCATACAGCAACCGTCTTCAGTCAGAGGCCTCCTCAGTTTTGTTGCACAACTGACTGCAACTGGAGATCCTTTCTGCCCACAGCATCAGCATCCACAACAACTCTTTAAAGAAAGTTTATGATCCGGCGTACCGCTTAGTGGAAAAGAGGCAATGGAGTTATTATTTTATTTTATTTTATTTGACAACATAACTCATATTTATGAGCTGTGACAACATTTCATTTGCTTTGGGATAAATATAGGATTTTTGAATTGCGTTGAATCAGTTCATTTCAGCCTGTCTGAATTTATAACTAGTTCTTGTTCAGTATGAACTGTTCCCAGTCATGCTGTACTAAATGGGTCGCATAAATCATTCTACCAGTGCTGCCCTCAAAATAACAACTAAAATATCTTATGTTAATTACATATTTCTGGAAATATTAAATTGTCATTTCGTTTTTTATGTAATATATTAAAATAAAATAATACACAATTTTCTATATACTCATCAGCTTTAACCAACAATTAGCTAAGGCTGTTTCTTCAAAGTTAAACTGGTTAAACTGCCTCATCAGTAGATTAGCAACTCGATGCTAGCCGCTAAGCTAAAGCCGCTAACCGTGGGCTTCTCGGTTCTGTTTCCGGTTCTGATCTCTGACCTTCAGCTTGTTGAGAACTCCGCTGTTCTCCAGGTTCTGGATCAGCAGGTCCCGCAGCTCGGTATCATCCTCAGCAGCCGACATGTTCACCTGGATCTAAGCTAGCCGCTGCTGTCAGGACAACAGACCAAAACAAACTATACGGAAATGCTGCTGATGATGCTCCTTCCGGTCTTTACCGCCCCCTGCTGGACGATACCATGAACACCCGTTTTACCACCAAACCGGTTTACTCTCGTTTACATGGTAAGTTTAAAAACACTAAAGGTTGTTTATGAAATTTGAAGTGTTATTAAATTAAAAACGTTAAATGAATATTAAAAATAATGAATCAAACAAATGAAACTTCAAATTAAATTGTCTTGAAAATCACAATTATAATGTAAATGTTCTTTTTAATTTTAGCATAAAAAAATAATACTTTGTTTCATTTATATGTGCACCAGCTTCATCACAAACATATTCAAATATAAAAGTGACTCTGTAAACTAAATAGAATGTACTAATAACTGTAGATGTGATTAAATAGAAAATAAACATAAATAATAAAAAATATGTTAATAAACAAAATTAAAGACATATAAAAATAGAGCATAAAAAACATTCTTTGCATTTCAGTTGTTTGTTTCTTTTAGCATAAAAATAGTTTTACAAACTGCATTCCAATTGTTTCTCCCTTCCTTCCTTCCTTCATTTTTTCTTTCTTTATCTTTTTTCTCTACAATTACTAGAATTTGATAACAATTTTACAAAAACGTTATGTTTTATATGAAATTTTTGGTGTGCTTAAAAAAATTAATAATAACATGGAAATATACGGAAAAATACTAAAATAAAACATTAAAAAACATTAACAAAAACTATTCAAATAAACAAAATACATTAATTTTAATTAATAAAAACAAACAAACAAGTAAATAAATAAACAAATAAATAAATAAATAAATAAATAAAAGCTGATGTTTTTCACAGTAATTTATGGTATTTCAGTAACTGAGTCAGGAGAAATAATAAATATGTTTGTACAGAGAGGAGATGGGAGAAAAGGGAAGGTGTGATGGATACAGATGGAGGAGAAAGTAAAGATCTGTGACGGAGGAGGAGGAAGAGGAAGAGGGGCTCAGAGGGAGGAGGGGGAGCAGACAGACAGAGTGAGGAGGAGGAGGAGGAGGAGCAGGAAGAAGAGGACGACGCTCAGGCAGACCAACAGAGCAGCCTCTCGGTGGATCACGGAGCTGCTGCAGCCGGAACCCCAAGCAGCGCAGCCGGAGCCATGGCCGACGAAAGCACCCGAACCACGGCCTGCACCGGCTCCAGCCTCCTGCAGCCGGTCAGCGAGATGACCAACCTGCCGCTGGACCAGGTAGGACCCGGACCGGGCTCTTTCTCCATGCATCATCCCGGGGGCCGAGCCTCGGAGCCTGGCGGCCGCTGCGCCGCCGCGCCGCAGCTCCGAGGCGGGGATCGGGTCTCCAACAGGCGCCTCTTCCGAACAAAAGATGCCTGAACAGGGCGGCGAGGCGGTCGGTGAGTCCTGGCTGGACGGAGGCCTCAGAGTCCAGCTGTGGGAGGAGAATGTGTTTTGTAACGACGATCAGGTCTGAGGAGAAGATGCGCCTCTTTGTGGTGGAAATAAACAGGAATCTATGAGCCTGGGTCTGCAGCACCCAAACATCTGCAAATCCAGATCATTTCTACCAAATCAAACGCTGAGGAGGAGCTTAGAGCCCAACCAGTTCATCAATAACAGAATCAGTTATCAGTTGATTCAATCATTCATCCAACTCTGGAGCCCCAGACCAACAGGAACTAGTGTTGACTTCTTCAGATATTCCCCTCTGGTTCCCAAATTCAGGGATATATCATTCACATATTGGGTCTATTTACAGTTAATCTCTAATTTTCCAACATTTTCCACCTTTAATGTGTCATAAAATATCCAGATTTCAGCTGAAGCACTTTGTATTGCCTTGCTGCTAAAAATGAGCTATAGAAATAAAACTACCTACCTGAAACAAGCACAGGCAGAAAAATATTAACTGATTAACAAACTGCTGCACACCATTTTGTTTGAGACACACTAATATGAATTATAATTGACAATAAATAAAGTTCAGATGTCCTGGTAGGATAATTTAGTGAAGCTATCATTTGTACAGAGTTTACAAAGGATCAGATCCAAGGTACCAGTCAGGAGAAGGTTTAAAACAACCAGCCTGGTATTTGGGGGGATTTTGGAGTACAACCGTTTCATAGAGCTAGAATCCACAAATGCCTCTAACTGCTTATTGTTACTGTTTCAACAGTAAATATTCCTTAATGTGCATCAATACGCTCAGTGTAAACAGCATTAGCGCTACCACAGAAGCTAGCACCACAGTCTTCCTACTTTCTGCTCCTCAGGCCAATCAACATCCAGGAAAATGAATATGGCTTCTGGATTGGCTGCTTTATAAACACAACCACTAGCAGTTAGCATCTAAGCTAGGTATCTCAGCTTTCCACGTAGCATTTTCTTTTTATTTTTTTTATAGAACTGATTTACGATCAATACGGAGAAAAATCCGTGACCAGGCGTGGTCCACTGTGTGTAGAAACTGAACAGAGAGGCTGCTAAGAGCTGAAAAGCTGCAGTAGTTTCTGTCTGTGTTGGGTGTCAATAATCTGCTGTCGTCTCCATGGATTCTCCTCTGACGGAAAACATTCAAACCTGCTGAAAATCTCCCTGATTGTCGTTGGAAAACGTCTCTTTGGGAAATAAATCTGAACTTTTGGGTGTTTAGGGACAAAAACAACTCAGTATCTTTAGTAAAATCATGGTAGTGGGAGTATCATGCTCTGGGATTATGTTTAACTAGATGGAAACTAGGATTGTTTTTGCCTGTTTTATAAAAGTTGATGAATTAGGCACAGTTCTAAATACATCTTCATCACAATGTCACTCAAATAGGGCCTGCATGACAGCATGAAGTAGGCTGCAATGAAACACAAACACATTCTGACGCCGAATCTGAAGAAATTCAGATACAACTGGCTGATCACAAGCAAGTGTTCATATTTAACAACTCTCCCAATTTGTCTAAATGAAATAAACTCATCAAAGCTCCGAAGGTCAAACTTCCTGAAAAACGACTAAACATTCAATTATTAAATTATTATTGGTTATTTTTGTCTCAAATTATAAATTAGTTTGATTTCAAACAAAAGAGCAAAATACTTCTGTTGTTATGGTGATAAAATGTCAAGAAAAAGTCATTTATGAATTAGCAAATTAACTATGTGGTAATGTTGAGTTTGACCCTGCTAAGCTAAAGGTCAAAGGTTAATATTCTGTTAAAATGCAGCATCGACCATCAACCCTTTAATTCCTGCAGCTGACAGAAGATAAAAACTTCCTGAAGACCTTTGAGCCTCCAGACTAACAGGTGATACTTCAGCGTGTAACAGGTAGACGATGCTGCGCTCTGATTGGCTGAGAGCCAGCTGGATCAGGTGGTTGGTGCTGCTGCTGGAGGTCAGAAGGTCTCTGGGTTGTGATACCGAGACCTGAACGTCCAGTTGGCGTCCTGAACCAAGATCTGTCCTTCTGATTTGTTAGAAATGTAATTCAGCGAAGAAAATGGCTGAAAAATGGAAAAACGTTTCATAAAAATGTTTCCAGGTTGATCAGAAAATGTTTCCAGGTTGATCAGAAAATGTTTCCAGGTTAATCAGACGAACTGAAGTTTGATTTGCAACGTCGTTTCTTGGTCTCAGTCTCTCAGCTCTTACTGACCACCACAGGTTTGATGCTCTGCCTTACGACTAGAAATGGGGATTTATTTTAAATTTTGATTTATCGACGTCAGGATAAATTCCAATTAATGATGTTTGAAACTTTCTTTATTGTTGGGATTCTTAGTTTTCCTATTTTATCCACTGTTTGTTAAGTAAAAACATCAATACATATGAAAAATATGGAAATAAAGTTTCATTGTGCAGCTTAATGATACAATCAACTCTACATGATTCTTTTAGAGGAGATTAAAAATGGGAATGTTTTCAGTTATTTGTGGGGCTTTCATTACAGTCACACATAAAAATTAGTATTTAATAATTCCTATCGTCACTTTTTTCATTATCACAGCAGCACCACAAAGTGTCGTGATAAAACTTTTTGTTTTCAACCATTTTCCAGTAATCTAATGGTAATGGCATAATAATGCAAGAACTCATTTTCAAAGATCAATAAACCTTAAATTCTAATGAACATTAAACTCTGGAGCTGGAAGACATTTTAAATATCCAAAATAAATAAATGAAACAGAAACAAAAGCTGAAATGAATTATGAAGACTCTGTAAACGTCACTGTCCTTCAGCTGAGACTGAAAGCTTTTATCATCCAGTCTTAGCAAATGGAAATTATTGAGCTCGTTTTAATTTATCATGTCATTAATTGATTTATTGATTTATTTCTCACTACGACAGGCCTACTGCTGATATCGTTCTGCCCTGGCGTGTTGCTTCAGAGCATCAGACAGAAATACTCTGTGATTATATTTCTACTTCTGGATCTTTTCTCCAGTTTAAACTTCCTAAAGAAGGAAAAACGATCTTCGTTTCTCCAGACCGAATGTCTCAGTCCAGCTGCTGGTCGGAGTTTAGTGTCGGATGAGTAATCGCTCAGTTTACACACTTTCTATTATTTATGACACTTGGTCTCAGATTACAGACAGATCAGATGCTGAGTGAGATCACTCCCTGGAATGCAAGACTACACGGGATGAAGATGCTGCTCCTCATCAGCAGAAACACAAACCTGCAGTTGGCAGTGAGATTTGATGACAGCAGAGCATTTAGTGAGTTTAGTGGTGATTTATGACGGTTGGTTAGAGTATTAAACCCAAACAGGCTGGATTTTGGTACGTCCACCAGATGTTGGTTCTCATAGATCAGGATTCGATCAGGATGTTGGTGAAGAAGAGGCTGAGATGATGAATCTGGGATGGATGGATGATGGATGGATGGATGATGGATGGATGGATGGATGGATGGATGGATGGATGATGGATGGATGGATGGATGATGGATGGATGGATGGATGGATGATGGATGGATGGATGGATGGATGATGGATGGATGGATG
>CAEFZY010000769.1:0-138002 GCA_903066815.1 Brachyrhaphis roseni
AAGTCAATTACAGACAACATACTAGTGATAGCCCACATGCTACTGACAGTATTCATGCTAAAATTAGCATTTTGGATAATTTTAGCTTATGCACTAATTTTAACATACTGAATGGTTCAAGTCCATGTATGCCAACATTTTTTTGCTAAGCTTAGCTTTGATGCTAATTTTTAGCATCAGAACGCTGGGTCCAAACCGACGGGCACACTTTGGCAGGCCCCGGTTAAATTTCTTCAGGAATTTTCTAGTTCTCTTTGTATGTGTCGCAATGTACGGAGCCCCCTAGGGGACATGGGGATTTTTTTTTTCTTTAAACCATTCAGATTACGAACACAACAGACACAATTAAAACTGGCAGATGACTAATTACCCCGCGATAATAACTCAGAAATAGTCCAAATAGTTTGGATGTATTATATTTCTTTCCTACTTACGGAACGTTTCTGTTTATATCATAGGTTTTTGGTGCCTTTCTATACTAAAGTACGGACAAGGAGATATTAACATTCATGGAAAAACCTCACATAACCTTATATTAAAGCAGAAAGTACCGCGGCCACCGTAAGAAAGGCTTACAGTATTCAATTATGCCGCATGACTGATCAGTACAGTTTTGCGAGGTAACGCAAAAGGTTTTGCGAGGTAACGCAAAAGAAAAAAAAAATCCCCATGTCCCCTAGGGGGCTCCGTAGCAATTATATAAATTAGAAAATATATTTTTGTATTTCTTGATACATGAACTATTTTTAAATTTTTTTTTAGAGTTAGAGTCAAGTTTTTATTTCAAGTATAGCAACAGACCCATAAAATAACCGGATAAATTTGTAAATAATATGAAATTGAGCAGTGATATACAAACTATTTTATTTTTTTTTATTACTTAACTGCTAATAATTATTAACAGTTAAGTACTGAATGATACATTAAATAAATACATATATTTACATCCAGTCTTACCAATATAATAATGGTATGTAATAATTAATTATTCAACTCTTGGAACTTAAAATAGATACAAAGCTTTTATAATGGGCAGTGGAATGACATTTGCTGACAATTAGTGTTATATAAACTAAATTATAGAAATAAACAAGTAAAAAAAGGTTGTAATGAGGTTATAAAATGATTATGATTAAGATAAACTCCATATACTGATATCTGAGAGCAACATGACAAAATTGTTTAATTAGGAAATGTTTTGTAAACTCTGAATTCCCTTGAATTAGCAATGAATATGAATAAAAATCTAAAAACTGAAACCTCCAGGAAAATTACAAGTTATATAGCCACCTAAATTAATCTTCTTCAGATAACGTCACCACTCAGAATTATAAATGAAAAAAAAGTTTTATTTGTTAGTGCTCTGTGTAAATGGATGCTACAAACATACAGATGATCTCAGAATGAACTGTACTATGTCACAAAGTTTTTTCTTTTCCAAGTTTTCTCTTCAACGTCGTTCACATAAACCACAGAACAATTAAAAAATAAAAACGCTATAAAACAGGAAGGAAAAGTGCTGTGAAGAGAGAAAGAACAAAAAAAAAGCAAACAAAAACTAACAGCAAGCATGCAGAGAGGAAGAAAACATCAGGGTTTAACAGGGTTAGGGGTTTAGTGGTACCAAAGTGGGCATGACTGGGTTAACTGGTGATGGTATTTTTTTCTTTCCCAGTAAAACCAGTAATAATTGAGCTTGGAATTATGCCTATAAAGAAGATTCCCACTCCCTTTGATGGAAAAGGAAATTTACTCCATAGCTACCAAGAACATATGAAGGATAGACTTCTTTTTCTGAGAATTTGCAAGAATCCTCTAATACTCCAAAACAAATAATATAGACAATAGCAACTGGAGTTCTTTGGCTTTGAACAGATGGATTATGTTTCTGGATATAAAAAGCTTTCAAATGCACACTTTTACATTTTAAACCAACCCCAAGACCCTGGTCTTCCACTCCCACAAAACGCATATTATACCAATTTAATAAAAGATCTACCGTAGATGCCACATAAACAAGCACAAACCATAAAAACACAGTCAAACTTGTCCTCAAAGTCTGCAAAAATGATAAAGTAATAAAAGAAGGATTTATGGTTAGCTTTTTTACACTGAATGATTAAGAGATGAGGCATAAAGCAAACATTTTAAGGCTGAATTGAAATGGACTCAACAATTCCTCATTTTGTAGAAAAGTCTTCAAAACACGTATTTAATACTGCACTCAAACCGTATAGGAGAGGAAAGGTGGACACATAAAGAAAAAACGAAGGCAGTCACAGTCAACACGTAAACAAAGTGGCTTCTTGAGAGACACAACAATCTCGTGGCAATTTTAGATGATGATTCAGGAACAAACCCGCCCCAACAGACACAACTTAACAGGAAAAAACAGAATAAACTCCAGTATTTTAGCACAGAGGTGCAGAACCGTCCTACAGGAGCAGCTCAGCCTGGACAAACTATAAACAAAAAAAAACAAAGGCGGAGAGACAGTCAAATCAGTTCTTATCGCTCTGAAATAACCCTTGTTTAAAACACAGTTTATACATTCACACAATCAGACTCTCACAAAGGTTTCTCTTTGAGAGTCCCGGTAACATACTGGCACCATAAAACTACACAGACCAGAAAAACATCAACCACAAAAAAAGAGAGCATTTGTCAAAATGTTTCACATAGTAAAAAATTTAGGAAAAATCTTCAGAAAAACAACTTCTGATATTTCCGATCATTTTGGCTCATATGTACACGCTGAGAGAGGATTCAATACGTATTATCCCACAACCCTGACCTCTTCAGGAGTATGATGAGAACAATGAATTGAAATATGTTAATAATTCTATATATGTCTCAACTGTTTTTTCATTTGGACTTTAACTGGTGGTTAAATTCAGTTCTGTAGAAAGTCTGAACCCTACATGGCACAGCATCATATACTGGTACAATAATACTAGCAGCAGCTGAAATAAAAATGGGGAGCACATGCCCTCTGCTATCTGAATGTGACAATAGGTTCACAACGGTACTATAAAGATACACAAAGTTAGATGTGAAGCTCCAGTCACAATGAAAAGAAAGTACACTCTCTAATTTCACATGTCGGGATGTAGCCCGATTCTAAAGTGATTTAGATCTGAATTCAGTGATACAAAACAGATTCCACACAGTCATTATTTATAAAAGATGAAGTGAAAATGGAAAAGTGAAAAAATAAGTTAACACAATGGCAAAATGGAAGCTGCCCATAAAGTTCTTATTACAGCAACATTTGTAATCCACCATTCTTCAGTGAAACAGACTATGTAAAAGAAAGAAATAGCAGTTTCCATAAGTTAGTGTCCAAACTTTGCAGTGCTAAAGTTTGGACACTGTTGTGCAGTGCTGTTGTGCAGTGCTAAAAAAAAGTGTACAATAATATGGGTTTATATAATAGCCAGTACATTGGAATTCTATAATTAGGGTGTTGGTGACAATTTTCTGTAGCAATAACGCTCCTAGTATAAATTGTACAAGTTAATTTTTATCTGCTGATGCCATTCGAGGTCCTATACCTCAGTATTTTTTTCTTTTAGCAGCGATTTGTTCCTTTTTCTGTGTTCATTGTAGGAGCTGTTATGTTATGTTTTTCTAAGAGATGCATCTCAGACTCTACAGGCCTCATTTAGCAAATTAAAGTTCCTGACAGGATAGTTAGAAAAGATTGAAGTGTGATTTTTTTTTTTTTTGAAAGGGCTGAATAAGAATAGTTCTCCCTGTAAAAATAATTACGGGACAACGAGATTTACAATGTTGCATCTGAATTAGCTACAAAACGGCTGGAACAACATAGAGTAATTTGCACAGACAAGACTAACGTAGAGAGGTTGAGCTATAATTCATGGCACTGTGCTTGCAGAAATCCAAGAATAGTGTATCAGCGTTAAGTACAATAACAATTTGAGTGACTGATATAATGACACAAAAAAAGCTTTGACGTTATTACTGCTAAGGGTGAATGAACAGTGATGTGCACTTCGTTTTTCTACTTTATCTTTGTTTCATTAATGACAACAGCTTCAACTCAGTTGTGTGTCAGCCTATAAAAAGTGTGGAACCTCATAAAGACCAGCTCACTATCATCATGTCTTGATATGTCAAACTCTAGAACTGAAGGAGGGTGTACTCTCTTTTCATCATAACTGGCAATTCTCATCTTTTGCTAAAAGTATTAAACATGAGAGAAGAGGGGAAAAAACAAAGCAAAAAAAAGGGAAAGAAAAAAGGCATAATGGACAAATTAAATCGAAAAACAGTAAATGATTTAGGAGGATCGAATGGATCCATTCGTATTACTAAAACGCATGTTTTAGTAGCAAACAGCAAGTATGTTTGAATGATTTGTAGTGAACATTTTGCTGTAGATGCTCAATGTTGTTTTGAAGCGCCAACGCTTTGAGGTCCCCTCAGGTTCACACGAGCAAAATGGGAAAACAGTTTAAAATCGGTCAAATACATCTCTGTTTTAACCTCCATAATGCTGTCATTGAGCATGGGTTGGACAAATAAAACACCAAGGTATAGTAGAAAAGAGAAGAGTCCAGTTGAACAGTCTTCTTTTAACGCAAGAAGATTCCTAAAAGAATGAATTAAACCGGAAATATTTTCTGATAGAAAATGACAGACCATCCTTTATGAAAATAAAGGAGACATTACACATTTTTCTGCAGTGCATCTAAATAAATAGGAGGGATTTTAAATCGTCCAAGACATGATTTGTAGGTTTTAAATCATCTTTAACTTTTTCAATTACACGTCTTTGAAATTAAGTTTAATTTAGCTTTGTATTTTAGCTTACTGACATGATTTATATGTAATAAATAATCTGTGATTCGATGGAATACAAAAGACTCATCTTAATTAAAGATGCACCAGTCAAGCTTTTCTGGCCTGATACTGATATTTGGGCTTTAACTATTGATTCCAGTTTTCCTCTCAAACCACTGTATCACATGAAAGAGAAAAAAAACGTGTTAACAGTTGTTTGGTAGTTTTGAATCAGACAGAAAAGGAAGAGGTTCCAAGACCATGCCAGTTTATGCATCAAATATTGAATACATATACAATATTGTGATTGTGATGTTCCACAGATTGATTTTGTAATTAAGAGTGGGATTTTATATATTGTCCATCTCTAAATTAGTAGCATTGAATGATGAGACCATCGGACGATCCTAATCACTGTTTGACTAATTGATGCATCTCTACTTTAAGTGCAATTGTTGTCCAATGTTCTTTAAAACATCTAAGTTTAGTTTTGCTACAAAACTAAATAAATTTGAATACATCTTTTGTCTCAGTGTTTTCAAACGTTTGAGAAATAACTAAAAAAAATTACATTTGGAGAGTGTTTTTCTTGACTGTTCAACCAGACCCAGAGTTTCCAATTTACTGTGATCAAAGAAATCTGAAAACGGTATGCAGTCCAGGACTGCCCTGAACGAGAGTGATGTTTGGGTTCCTAAACAGCCTGTGGGTGGAGTGCTGATGGTTCTGTCCATTCAGGGAAAATTTTAAAAAAAGTCATGGCTCACATGCACTGTGGCACATTGTAACCGTCTCCATCGGACGTGTGCTGCACAGTGTGATCCTGCAAAGAGCCCAAGTCACTGAAGCGCTCTCCGCACCAGACGCATTTGAATTGACCCTCCCGGGAGTGCGTGCTCTGGTGTTTGATCAAGTGCTCACGCTGTTTAAAACCCTTGCTGCAGTGGTCACATTTGAAGGGCTTCTCTCCCGTGTGCACACGCCGGTGGCGGTTCAGGTCCGACGAGTACTTGAAGCGCTTCTCGCAGTCAGAGCACTTGAGGGGCTTCTCCCTTGATGGGTCACAGCGATGCTGGACGAACTCCGAGGAGGACAGGAAGCGCCGGTCGCAGAGTGAGCACTTCAGCGGCTTCTCCTGGCAGTGGGAGTTCTGGTGACGCTGCAAGGTGGAGCTCTTTTTGTATCCCTTCCCGCAGACGTCGCATTTGTACGGCTTGTCCGGCGAGGAGTTGGATGACTCCCCACACTTATGTCTGAGTAGCTCTCCTGACTGGCTGAACTCCTTCTGGCAGGAGGCGCACTTGAACAGGTTGTCCATGCCGTGGACGTGCTGGTGATAGAGAAGGTGCGAGGGCTGCATGAAGCCTTTGTCGCACAAACTGCATCTGAAAGGCCTGTCAGAGGGGTCTTTGTGCGTCCGTCTGTGGCGCACGAGCGCGTAATGCTGTTTGAAGCTCATCTGGCACTCGTCGCAGTGAAAGGGCCGCTCCTCGGAGTGCGTGCGCTCGTGCTGCCGCAGGTCCGACGGCCGTTTAAACCCCTTCCCGCATGTGGCGCAGCGAAACGGTCGGGAACCCTGCGGGTGGCAGGGGTGGTGAAGCAGTTCCGACGACTCTTTGAAGTGCAGCTCGCACAAGTTGCACTTGAACAAGTGCTCGCCCGAGTGAACGTACATGTGGCGGACAAGGTGCGAGCGGTGCTTGAAGCTCTTTTCGCACACGGCGCACTTGAACGGCCTTTCGTTGCTGTGCGTCCGCTGGTGGTGCTGCAGGTGCGACGACTGGCTGAAAGCCTTGTCGCACGTGTCGCATTTGAAGGGTTTCTCCCCTGTGTGCACCCTCTCATGTCGCGTGAGTTCTGAGAGGTGCTTGAAGCCCTTCTGGCAGACGGAGCACTTGTACGGTCGGTCCCGAGCCGAGGGGAAAGGTAAGATGGACGAACTGCTGCCCGCCGACGCCCCGTCGCTGCTGGACGGCTGGGAGCTGCTCGAGGATGTTGGTGTCGTGTTCCCGGAGGAGCCCGGCCGATACGTCTTCTCGCATATGGAGCACTTCATGGGGTTGCTGCTGTTGTGTGACGTGTGGTGCTGAGCCAACGAGGTAAGAAGAGAGAAGCCCATCTTACATACTCCACACACAAATGGCTTCTGCTCCACCTGAACACACTGGTGCTCCAGTAAGTCTGTAGCCTGATGGAAGATCTTTAGACACTGAGTGCACTGGAATGACCTGTCCTGACTCACCATGCACTGGTGTTCAAGCGGGTTGGCCAGGTGGGAGATGTCGTGTCCACACGTCCCACACTTGTGTCCTGACTCTGTTCCCACCTGCAGAGAGCTTTGCTGGGCTTGAGAAGGATGTTGCCCCTGCTGTCCGCCTGTATGTTGTTGAGCTCCCGCATGCTGCTGTCCACCTCCATGCTGCTGCAACGATGAGGCGTCCGGCTGCAGTACAATCCCATACACTGCACAGCTCAAAGCGTTTTCAGCTCCTGCTGGGATGGTGTGGACAACCGGAGGCGGAGCGACGGTGTGCTGCTGCCAGGCCTCCGTCATGCGGGCTCGCGAGTACGGATTCAGTTTGGCAGCTGGAGTGGCCCAGCTAAAGAGGGAAAGAGAAACATTTTGAGTAATTGGCCGCAGGCTTCCGAATGTGTGAAGGGGGAAAAACTCACTCCATCTCTTAGCTCGGCGAAGGAGCCGTGACCGAGGCTTTGAAGGCTTAAACTGGAACCCACTGAAGAAAAGCAGATGTTGGGAAAGATGGGGGGGGGAATCCACAACTTTCACTTTCTCCTTGAGTTACATCTGGAAGAAAACACCAACTGTCAGAAATACCACATGAAGAAACAGAGTACTCATGGTATATTATCAGGAAACTACACTCTAATGAAAAAGATTGCTCGGTTGTTTTAGAAATCCATTTTCAGCTTTAGCCTGAAATCTTTGAAACTTTAGCACAACCTGATCTTTTAGAGGTCTTTAGTAATGTTGCAATCTTTGCTTTACAGCAGCTGAGGCAGACTGTGCAGTGCACACAGACTTCTGATGAAACACTATATTATTTTTACTGATAGAATTCTAGTTGGCAGGCATGTTGTAGGGGTATACATAAGGGGCACATTTAATGTGGTGCAGACAACACAATTGCCTTAAACAGATGGGTTTAATATGGAGGCAACTGATGATTTTAAAAGCTGAGATATCAACATGATGTTCTAAAAGAATTATGTACCTTTTCTGTTTAGTTAATAAAAAAAAATTATGAATTTTTACATTGACACACATCAACACTGCTGATTTTGACATAACAGAAGAACTTCAAAACAATGTGATCTTTAGTTTTCAAACTAATCTATAATCTTTATTCTACTCCTCTATAAGCAGACTTAAAGTAACGAACTTGTAGGGACTATTAGTGCTACCAAATATTGTGGCACTGGTTGTTTAGTTAAAAAAAAATTCTAATATGTGGTTGTTTTTCTTTCTCCAATGTAATGTTGGACTTGGAATAACACATAAATTCATCAATTAAATTTTCTACCTTTTCCGTAAGAGGCATTAAACCTGTCAGGCCCTGTAGTAGACCTGAATATGCAACAACTTTTGGGATGTTCAGAACATGAGACACAACATGTCTCATGGTCAGAACATGGACATGTTCTGATGCACATGTTCTGAACATAAATACCCATCACAGAAATTAATTGTTCTGTGATGGGTATTTAATTAAGATTCTTTGAAATCCATTTTTCCAGACAATTGTAAAACACAGCTGTATGCTGTGGCACTACAGTAACATTTTTATTGGTAATCTCTGAGTAAACAATGAAAAAAATGCTTAAATAATATGTTTAATTGTAGGATTGCTCTCTTTCATTTATGCAATGCCGACAAAATTGCAAATATTGTGTCAGAGTGACGTAGCTAAACTGGTGCTCTGTGTGTGTTTTACTTCTAGGCTACTAACACCACTATAATTCTTTATTATTAGGATGTAATAGACAAATAGGGGACAGTAATCTCTGAGCATCTTTTTTCCCCACCACATTTCCTTTCACTCTTGATCAGTCATTATTATTCCCATCTTGGGTTTCTTTCTCTTGACAGCTATTATTTGGCAAAACCATCTGCATCAGTCTCACATCCTCTCCAAGACACATCCAGTCAAGGCAGATATCACCAGCTCAGCCTTCTTCTGATGCAAGTTTCTTGTAGTTAAAAGATAGTTGTTTCTTTCCACCATTTCCCCATGCATGTTCTTAATTGGCCTGAATCTGATTGTTTCTAAACAGCATTTTTACTGGACTGATTTGGACTATAAACGACATTGAGTCTTGTGTTTAGTAATAAATACATTGAGAAGACCAATGGTGTGATATGGTGTTAATAAACAATATGAAATGCACTAAATTTCATAGTCCATCCTTCCATCCATCCATTTGCTAACACCCTAGTGGGGTCGGGAGGGATACTACATTTCATAATAATAAAGCAAATTCAATTTCTACCAGTTCTGTAATTCCCTGCCCGGGATATGGTATTAAGTTCAATACAAATTGGTGCAAAAAAGATTTGTACCACAAACGTAAGTGTTTTGTGGGATGCGCCTAATTTCTTAAGAGCAAAAACACTAAACAAATGAAGTTAATACACCTGGAGTCGAATGATTTAAAAGGGGTGAATGTTTTCTTTGAAAATCAATTCGTCCATGTGTGTTTACGATGCGTTTTTACACAATTCCAAATGTTGGGCGATTCGCAGTAAAAAAAAAAAAAAAAAAAAAAAAGATGAACGGAGTCTGCGCATCGTAATGTTTTTTTTTTTGTTTTTTTTTTAAATCTCCAGGCAAAGATCAGGGTAACCAGGGAGAGATAGCCTGCTAGCTTAGCCACCTGCTAACAGAGCCACAGAGGAAGCATTAGCTAGGTGTTGTGCTGGAAAACGCTTCCCGGCTATAAACAGCTCCCTCGCAGCTTAGAGCGTCACGTTTAAATATTGAAGATTCAAATTCTTTGTCTAGTGCTGTATAGACAGAGACAAATTCCAAACTGTTACTCAAACTATTGTTTCAAGAGCTGTTCCTTTCATCTGTGTGCTTCTACGATGTAGCTTCTCGTTTTGGCATGAGTGCTAGTTTGTGCACAACACCGGGTTAGCCCCGGGAACACAACGACCGCGAAGCGACAGCAACGGTGACACGTTCCTAACGGCAGGGAAATAAACACATTTACACACCTGGAGCTCTCTGCCAATCCTAAGGGAAAACCATGGTTCAATATGACGAAGGTTAGCTGTTCCCCAAAAATAAATTAACCGGAGGGTCTCCTCTTAACATCCGCAGACGGAGCTCCGATGCTCGCCTCGTTGAAGCGCTGGGGTTCCAGGAGCCGGGGGGCCGAGAATGTAGGGTCATTAAACTGTCCCGTATCAACCCTTAACGGCTCCGTTTCGAATCATTTATCGGGCTCATGATGCATCCTCTCGACTGGCGAGAAGATGATGATTTTGTTATTAATTAGAGGCTAGCTGAGGGCTAGCTGCGGAGCCCCTGGCCGCGCACGGGAACATGAACACACAAGAGTTAATTGGCATGAACACGCAAACACACAGTGGGCATGGTGTGTGTGATGGCTTTCAATTCAGCTCAATTCATGTTTATTGTCGTATGTTCCCGAGACAATGTCACAGTGGTGTGGTGTGCATCCTCCTGTAAATCGACAATTAAAACAATAACTTAATTAACAATTAAAAACCAATTTGGTACAATTAGCCAATAAGCATATTGTTAAAATTAAAGAGAAAAACAATGTTATATAATACAGTTTGAGACTACAAAAAAAAACATGGAATAGAATTGAATAGAATAGAAATATCTTTTATTGTACCACAGTGGAAAAACGTAGGTATAAGTTAAAGGTAAATATCATAAATGTTGAAACTAAGGTGAAAAGTAAAAAAAGGAGAACAAATAACCATCTCTCTTGTCTGAATGATTACCATCCTCTTCACTAAACAATCAATCTCAGCCAATATGGACACATATCAATAATGAAGATACAACAGTGTGTTCTGAAGTTTAAAAGGACTTAGATGAGGATGTTGTTCTTGCTGTTGTGATCCCTGGGTAACTAATGAGAAAACTCCAACAGCATTACCTGATCCACTGCTACCTGAATCCAAAATTGAGTTCTCACATGTCTATGTTTGCTCTCAAGTCACATGGATGTGATCTCAATTTATTTTGAAATATTCATTATTTATGTTAGTATAATGCCAGTGGTTTCTTATATGACAGCACCTTCTTACTGTTGAGGATTCTGATAATAGTTTATTGGCAGATTTGAGGAACATTATAATTTACAAACAGAATCTAATCTACTTTATAATCCATTAAGCAGCAACTGAGAACTCATAAAATCTGTCCGTATTACTTCACCTTTAAAAAGTTTTCAAATTAAATTCAAATTCAAAAATACTTTATTGGGCCCAAAGGGAAATTAATTACATAAAATTTGGTATATTATGTTGTAATTTAGCAAATAATATTATTTAATGTCTTACTCTTATTTTATACCAAGATGAAGGTGAAAATTAGCCACTAACATTAAATCTGATTACACATGGACTGAAGTTCTCATGTTGTTGTTGTGTATAGTCTCTTCCTAAAGAAGTTACAAACTACTTTCATGAAGAAGAAAAAAATATAGGTTAAAAAATGTCACAACGTTTTAAACCAGGTTTTAAGCCAGGGTTTAAAACTGGAAATTGATGCCAAATGTAATTAAAAATCTTCCAATCTGACATTTTTCATCCACTTGTCCTTCTTCTCGGGTTAAATTGGGAACAGATTTATCTCCCAGTTTGAGATAATCTTTAATATTCACATTTTAAAATATACTTTAAAATGGTTAATTAACCTAAGTAACTCACTAAATCGTTCAGCTGAAGCAGAACGCTTTAGAGGCGGACTGTTTGTTTCGGTCGGACACGAATTAAGGTAACAAGCAGTTGTTTACATCGGAAATAACGCAGTCTGTCCGGTAACTTAATTAATTTTGTGGCTTTGAAGCTACGACTGGAACCAATAACTGGTGTATATAAAGTATCTAACTTATCTGTACGATGCCGTGATGGTTCGGGATGTTGGTTGGTTACAGCAGCAGCTCGGAGGAGGACGGTGAACCCGGAAGTGAAGCGAGGAGTCGAAATAGCCAAAGATCAGTGGAGGAAGATGAGGGAACCCGATGCCTTCCACCCAAGAAGAAAGCCAGAACTGAGGAGCTGGATCCTAAAACGAGGTGTGTGCAAAGTACAAAGTTGTGTCTGTCTGTCTGAATTTGTAAAATATTATTATTTTTAAATGCAAATGAAAGCCTTTTGTGTAGTAGTTGGACAAAATTAGATGTTTGAAATCTTAGAAATTCAATATATTTGTCAGCGTCACCATTTCCGACAAAGCTATAACCATTCTTTGGTGTGACATCCACAGTAAAGAGCAAATACTTGCTCAATAGGAATAAAAACTTAATTTGCAAATTCTTCAGTCTGATTATTTCAGGTGAAAATAAAACATGTGCATGTCCTGCAGACTGCCTCTGCCCGGATGCCTCCTGAGCATGTTCCCCGATGACGACGATGAAGCACTGACTGAAGACAGCTCCCTTCATGGTGGACGCATCCGCTCCTTCAAGCACGAGAGAGGAAATTGGGCCACTTATGTTTATCTGCCTTGTAAGAAGCAACCAGAACAGCTTTTTTTTGTACACCCTTCTCTATCCTGGTTCTTAACTATGTGGCTCATTTTTGTGTCAGACCCTCCTGAGGAGGAATTTGAGGAGCTTTTAGAGGAGTTGCTGTCAGCCTTGGGGGCTCATGGTCTGATACTGACGCAGCAGGAGGAGTTCCACCTGAGTCTGTCTCAGACGGTGGTGCTCAGGCACCACTGGATCCAGCCATTTACACGAAGCCTCCAGTTGGGCCTTTGTCAGTGCAGAAGGTTTGTTTATCACTCCTTGATTTGCAGGCAAACAAATTGGATTCAAATTTTAGATTTTTAACTAAGCGCTTCAGAAGAAAAATCTAAACTTGTTTGTGAGAAGTCACACGCAAAAGTAAAAAGTTCAAAGCATATGTGAAAAATGTAACAAAGACATGCACTTCTGTGTGGAATTTATATTTGTACTCCCTAGAACATGGTGAGGTTTTTTTTTTAAACAAAGAACTAATACGTTACTATTAAAAATCTGTTTCTGCTACAGAAAGAAGTACTCCAGGCAACAGAAAAGTACGGTAGAGGTGTAGCCACATTTCTGCAAACGGAGTTGTGGATTTAATTAGGATTTAATGCTGTCCTTAAACTGAATCACCAGAGGTGTCTTATTGACCCTACATCTACTCAACTACAGCCTAAGCACAGCCAATTTCATTCAGCATCATCTTAATCCTGAAGTAGATCAGAAAGTATTAGAAATAAAGGTGGAGTGACCAACCATAGATCACCTGTTGTTAGATGAAACTGACTTCCTGCCAGTTTCTTAAAAGCTGTGTGCAGTGGATTCTGAGCAATGGTAGACATCCCAAAAGTTGGAGTTTTAGATATCTTGTTTAATAAATTAAAATTATTAATTGATAAAAGAAAAAAACTTTTGTGAAATAAGCCTGTTGTTTTTGTGAAAGCTTTGTTACTTTCACAATGTAATTTGTTACTTTCACAATGTAATAATACCAGGTCTCCAAGCAATAGTTTTCCTCAACTCTATAAGTTTTTCCATTTTCAGATGCACTTACTTGCATAGTCTTTCTTGACTGTTTAACATATACTAGCTTTTACTGATGGCATGTGATGAATTTGATAAATATGAAGTCTACAGGAAACAAACAATTAGAAAAATCACAGCTGTTGTCATTCTGTTGACGTTCTCATAAAAGCTTTTTCCTGTTGGCAGGTTTGCGTGTTCAGCAGCAACGCTGAAGGTCTACTGCAACGCTGAGAGGACAAGGTAATGTCTTTAAAGCATTTATCTGGAAATTTCCCTTGGAAACATTTACTTTAATTTAACTTGAAGTAGTTTCTTAAAAAATGTTACTTAATTTATGAATTGTTAGATAAGCCATGCTTCTTTAATGCTGCCACTCTCCCATTCAGCAGAGAGTCACTTTTATTTCCTTTTCTGGAAATTTATGGTGTTTGGGTTTGGTAAATCTTCTATTAGATGAGTTCAAGAAAAAAAAAAATGGAACAATAAAACTAATAGGTGATGATCATCCAATCAACGCATTCAATCACTACAATATAACTGTATGTTCAAGCCACACCATCCCATATTTCTGAGCAAGAACCAGGCTGTGAGAAGAAGCAAAATGTTTTATGAGAGCGCAATGAAATAACCTCAATAAACATGTACATGTTTATATGGAAGTCAAATATAGTGAAGGACTTTAAAGCCTTCATTAATTGATATTAAGTGTATATGGCACATTGGGTAGAGTATTGCAACAGAATGTATTTGACTGGCCGTTCGCTGAATCTATCCTCTCTGTGGCCCACAGTTAAGTTGTGACTTAACAGGTAAATTTTTATTTTCTGAGGATACATTTTATCCTCAGACATTTAATTTTATCTAAGCTTACTGATACCTTAATGATTACCACTGTTTCCCCTTCCCTGTGTCTTTAAATGCTTTACATACATCAGGACCTTCTTGGGGATGGAAGTGTCCACCGGTCATGCTCAGTTGTTGGATCTGGTCCGAGTTGTGGACAAAACAATGACAGAGTTTCAATTGGACACTTTTTATAAGGTTAGTTAAATTTCACTCAAACACTTTTTTATTTTGATTTTTACTTGGGAAATCTGCAAAAATAGCGGTTTGTGAAACTGGGTTCGGATGTCTTTTAGGGTGTCACAATAACTGTTTTCAATTTGATTTGTAAATGAAATTAAATTAAAATCCAGAAGCAAATGCTGAAACAGACCAAAGAAGGACATTTTGTTCAAACACAAATCACAATGTAAAAAAAAAAAAAAAATACTAGATAATTATTTAGAAGCCAGAAATGCCCACCTTCTTAAGTTTCTCACTAGGTTTCTCTCGGCTTTGTGTTGTAGGAACCATCTTTCCATGTGAGTCTGGCCTGGTGTATAGGAGACCAGACGGAGAAGATGAAGGAACTGTTACAGGAGCTGCAGGTGCTCAGATGTTGTTAGCTCAGTTTGTATATAAACTTGTGTCACAAGATGATACTTATTGATTGATTTTAATTACACAGAGGGAACAGAGAACATATTTGCATTTTGGATGAAGTTGTTGGACCACTTTTGTCCTTTTTATTGCAGCAGCATAATCTCACACTACTGTAAATAACATTCAAGAAGTCATATTAGCTTCTTGAAATAACATCCAAGAAGTTATTTAAAGTAACTAAATCCAATTGTTTGAAAAATAGACTTTCAGAGAATTATTTAACATAATAATATTAAATGATTTTGATAATTTATTTTTATCAAAATCCTTTATTGCTAGGTCGCCAGTGTGTTTCAGTGCAACACAGAGACAGACAGGACAAACAACCATGCACACACACTCACACCTAGGGAGAATTTAGAGAGACCAATTGACCTAACAGTCATATTTTTGGACTGTGGGAGGAAGCCGGAGTACCCGGAGAGAACCCATGCGTGCACATGGAGAACATGCAAACTCCGTGCAGAAAGACCCCGGGCCAGGAATCGAACCCAGAACCTTCTTGCTGCAAGGCAACAGTGCTACCAACTGTGCCACTGTACAGCCCCCTAATAATTTATATTACGGTAAATAATTCTTTGAAAATAGTTTTTAATTTACTATGTTGATCTTTTGTCCATGAATTTTTAAATGGTTCTTCAGTTAACCTGCAGCACAAATATGATGCAATTATTTCTCTAATCTGCTCTGCAAAGTGGAAAAGACAAGTTAATAAGTCATTCAAATCAGGCAGATACCTACGTATTCACCTGAGAAGATAACAGAAAATGCTGCTGTAAACAAAATTTTAAAGCCTTTTTTTACATATCTTGTCAAGGAGTAGCAATAAATGAGTTAAGAGTTGAAGCGTTTTATTAGGACATAATTTACATGTATTGTTTGGGTTTTAGTAGAACATCATCAGCTTCATCAGGACAGATTCTGAGTGAAATGCAGTTTTCAGTCCATTTGATGCATCTTTTATTGTTCTACTGTAAAAACTTCAGACTGTAACTTTGAGAGGCCACAAAGAAACGGTCACCGAGCCTTCTGCATACAAAACATTCAAGAAGTTATTTAAAGTAAAAAGGTTTTATTTATTTATTTTTTTCCCTTTTCCTTCCTTGTTACAGATTCTGGTAGATAATCGTGAAGAAGGGACGTTTCTGTTGAGGTTGGACTGTGTAGAAGTTCGCTGCAGGACAGGAAACAAGACTTTTCGTTTCTCACTAAAGACCTCGTGAGTGAGCAGTTTTTCGGCTGGCATTGAGTCTGCGAGTCACAGCTTCAAAAAAACATATTACAGACGACAACTTACAACCTGACTGGTAAAACATTGTCAGGTAGTCTAGATCCATGGTGTTTTTTTGTACCAAAGATAAACTAAATAAAACTGCTACTTGTTTTGTACATATTTTTGTTGGTGACTTGTTCTTCGCAAAACCAAATTCTATTGCGTGGACTTGAAGCTGTTATGATGCGAAGAAAGCATCTCTGAGAGGAAGCTGGGCTTTTACTGAGCTCTGAGACCTCAGTGAGTCACAGGGTGATATTTACAAGAAAAATAGAGAAGGTCATTTGCTTGTAAGACTTATGAGAATGAGGAAGCATTTTTTCTCTACATCTCATTGCTCCATTAAAACTGGCCAATGCTGAACGTAAAGTTGTGCAGCAATTTAAATTTCACACAATAGCTATTTCCTATGTCCTGACATGACATTACTCAGCTCTATGCAGTATCAATATACAGCATAGAGCAGTATTATGATACTGCTCTATGCAGTATCTATATGTACTGTATATACATGGAGAAAAATAAAGATTGACAAAAGCTGAATGAGAGAAATGTGTTTTATGATGCTCTAACTAAAAATAAAACTGAGTCATGAGTGGTTCATTTGAAGTATTTTACTCTACAGAAGGCAGCTCGTTTATTATACACATTTATAATCACTTACAGCAGAAGTGAAACTTTATAGTAATATCTTTTTGGTCAGTGAGGGCTTCATGGCACAGTACAATCACATAGGTCCAGAGTTTTCTCTCCACATCTGCACAGCAGGATTTGGGTTTCTCTAAAAGGTCTGAACATTTAACAACTTAAACAGCTAGGAAAAGTATAAAACATATAGGAGAAGATCCATGTCAGTCAGGAAGAGTCTCCTCCTTCCAGGTTCCTGCAATTAAAGCCTTTTAAGGCACCTGATTGAAACCAAACCGAATCAAAAAGATTCAAACAGGAAAATGGACCAAGTAGATTAGCAGTTCCTTTTTTTTTTGTGATCTTTTTCCTGCATTACTCAACTTTCAGAATATTTTTTTTTTTTTTTTACACACAAAGATGTAGATCATAAAATCATTCTTAAAAGAGTGTCACTGCAAAAACACAAAACCAAGTATTTTTGTCTAGTTGCTCATGTGTCTTAATACACTTGAATTAAGACAAAGGTAACTTACAAGTAACTATTCAGCAAGTGCTCATTTTAAGTAAAAAAATAAATAAAAAGTACTAGTACCACTGGCTACGGAAGAGGATTAGGGCCACCGAAAAAAAAATCAAATAATTCTGTCTTTAAAGTCAGAATTATTAGTTTTTTTTCTGGTGGCCCTAATCCATAACTGGCAGATTGTCACAACATGGGAAAAATGTCTTGTTATAAGTGAAATAACCTGTCAGTGGAACAGTACTTTTTTATTAAGATTATTTACTTGAAATAAGCTCCTGTATCTTGCTGAAAAGTTACTTGTCAGTTAGTTTTGTCTTATTTCAAGTGTATTTATTTTGCACTAGAGACTAGACCAAAAGTACTTGGTAAGATTTAGTGTTTTTGCAGTGTTGATATGGCGGCGGTCTGTAACTTCTGTATTACAGACCACGTAAGAACCACAACAGCTTAGTTGAGCACAAAACATAAACAAGAAATTTCACAAGTTAAATGAAAGTAAGACACAAAAATGCAAAATCATAAAAAAAGAAAATTAACAAGGTAATTATAAACTGTGCTTTAGATTTTCTGTAACAAAGAGCTTCAGAAATCTCACAGCATTAATAAATTTTTGACACATTCCTTTATTCTGTAACAAGTTGTTGAATAAAATCTAAACTTTGTGAAAATCCAAGACCGATAGAAAAGTATTAAGTCTTAACAACGACAAAAAGCGTCTCGACATCAGTAGATTTCAGGGTTAAACGCATCAGTTCATACAAAACAAAAACAAACAAAAAAAAAAGCTTTCAGGATTTCTCAAGTAAAGTCTGAACACTTTGAGTTGAGACATTTGGTTTAATGAACGTCAGGCTTTTGGCAACATCACGGGGAGAAAAGCACATGCTTGATGTACTCCACGGTGGTGATGTTCGTCAGCATGTTTATGTGCTCGTTGCCCGGCAACTCTTTGAGCGTGACGGGCTGCTTCTGCTGCCCCACCCACCGCTTGCACTGCACGGCGCTCCGCAGGTTGACTGTCCCGTCCCCGTCGCCGGACGTCACGTCGGGCTCCACGTCTGGGAACTTGTTCGAATACCGGAAGGCCTCGGGCGTGGGGATGCCGGTGCCGTACAGGCAGTGGACGGCGACGCCGGGGGCGGTCAGGTCAGACACCAGCGGCTCAGTGTCCTTACGCATCAGCCAGCCTTCTGCGAAACCGATGTCAGAGAAGAATTTCTCGTAGTCCTGCACGGTGTAGTTATTGGTGGGGGTTTGGACAAAAATCTAGAGGAGGAAAAAAAAATGATTAATGACCAGGTAAAAGATCAACAGACTACAGAGGAAAACCTGAACAAAAGATGGAGGAGAGGAGACCAAATGCTGGCAATTAAAATAATATTCAGAGTCAGATGTGAATATGTGAAGTCACTGATTACAGACCTGATCTTTGGGCCAGGTGTGGGCGTACGGGAGGAGCCAGCTGGTGGAAACGGCGGTCCGTTGCTGTGTGCGAATCTTCAGTGGGCTGATCAGCGAGATGCGGTCATTGTCACCTAAATTTTGGGGAACAAAGAAAATGACGTACAGAGAACTGAAAGTCAGGAGATTATTTCTGACCCAGAGTTTCACTATCTGGTTTCCTGAGAAGTGCAAGATGTTTCTTCTTGATCTTATTTTACAGTTTCACGCAGCCTTTGATTGACAGAAGCACAACAAAGTTTCTCTGAAATGTAAGAGAAATCCCATCCCATCTCACATTCTACAGATCCCTGCTTACATGTTGAACAATTACAAAAAGAAAAAAGTTTATAACTTTTTGCTTTTTTGAAAGCAGGAATGAAAGATATACGCTCTCCATTCAAGAAATTAGCAATTAAAAAAAGCTACTTTTGCAAGCCTTTTCAAAGCATCGCTATTGTTTATGCTTCCATGCTTTAGAGCAACATATTTTGGTTTCTGATGTTAGTTTAGTTTTGATGTTTTGAATGTCTCTTACCGGATGCGACCACGCGGAAGGTTTTGGCCACGCCGGCCCACGGTGGTCCCAGACTGATGAAAGCCTTGATGTATTTGTCTTTCCAGGCCTGCGGCTGCAGGTTGAGGAAGTACAGCGTGTACATGTTCCCCATGCTGTGGGCGATGAGCAGCACGGGGCGTCCCGCCTTCTCCGCCATCTCCTCGATCATCTTCTTCAGATCCTGGAAATATTTTCCATTTTCATCTAGAAAAAAAACAAACAAAGAAACAGAACTGAGGCTCTGCCCACAGGTTGAGTTGTGACATTTTGTTGTTTTCGCGTCGGTGCCTACTCGGAGCTTTCCTCCAGTCGTACGGCGCTCCCCTGACGTCATCGTCTCTGGTGTAGCCCCACTCCACCATCGCCTGCACAATAGTGAAGAAATACATGCCTGGAATATACAAACATGAGGTATGTTAGATAAATACAACCATCTGGTTAAAAATAAATATTTAGCAATGTTGAGCATAAAGGTGGCACATATATGTTTATGTACACCCAATATATTTTTTTTCTTTAAAAAAAGAAAATTGTGGAAATATGCTTAGCTTGTTTCACTGTAGAATAGCTGACAGTTTATTGTGTTCATCGGAGAGAATCTGTGACGGTTGGTTTTTGCAGAGATCACTCTGTATTTTAAATCATTTAACTTTGACGATAACTATCTCAAGTTCTCAACTAGATTTAGGCCTGAACTTGGACACGAGCATGCTTTAATCTAAACAACTCCACTGTAGCTCTGGTTGTATGCTTACGGTCGCTGACCCGATGGAAGGTGGAGAAAAGACTCCAGCCAAGCCTCTAATCTGTTTTTGTTTTTACAGTATCTAGCATCCCACAGCATGATGCTACCACAATAAGTGTGCATGGTTACAGAAAGTGTGTTAAAGTGCAGTGTTTGTTTTTCGCAACGCACAAAATTTTGCATAAAAGGCAGAAACGTTTAATTTTATTGTCATCTGATCAGAGCATCTTCTTCCACATGCTGGCTGTCCCCTTCATGGTTTGTAGCAAACTGCAAACAGGACTTCTTAAGGCTTTCTGTCAACGACAGCTATGCAGACAGATTGAAAGCAGACGTACTCTTCGCCGTGTGCTTATGAGCTTTTCTCTCAGTTTGCTGTTTTCTGAAGCCCTGGCATATGGCCGCTCATCCTGAGGCTAGATCTGATTTCTTTCTATTAAAAATTACTTATTCTTCTATTAATGCTTGATCGGAATGAGAGGTTGCACCAAATTGAAGATTTCAAACATTTTTTCCAGTTTTTTTTTTTTTTTATCTATTAATGAGATGATCCATAATTTATGTAGCTAACATGTGTCTGCTACATGTTTTGGGACCTGGAAATGTCTCCGAGAAGTTGTTTGAGTTTTGTTGAGGTCCAAGGTTCTCAGGTTGGTGCAGCTCAGAGGTCTCTCCCAGGCATCTTTCACTCACCCACACTGTCCTTGCTGGGGTCCAGATACTCCAAGGAAAACGTCTTTCCGAACCCTGGGACTCGAACTTCCACACCTGGAGGAGAGTCGGAAGTGTGTGTGGTACTGTTGTAGATCAGCCTGCAGATGTAGACACACACAGATTTGGGTCAGTTCTGCATCCGTGTGGCCCACCGAGTTTCGGCAGTTCAATTTGAACAGAAACGGTTCCTGTTTTCGGTCCCAGAATTCACCACATTATTTATGATGTGGGAATGGAACTTCTCCATCTCTGGTTTTCGTGTCCACCAAGCAGATGTGAGAGCGAAAGTTTGGGTTTTAACCAAAGCTACAACATTCGATGACCATCCAACTTAACGGAACAGATTGCAACGTTAGGACTGTTTGCTGTGGAATTAAAATGTCACCATAATTTGACATCATTACTGTCGTCGTGATAAATCATTCAAGTATTTTTATGTAACATTATTAATATTCTTAATATTGTTTTTCTCTCACACATACATTTTAATCACCTTCAATATGCTGAAAATAGATATTCTTATCTCAGCAGTAACTTTCACACCAAAGAGCAGCACTACAAGCTGTGGTGCATTACTGGATTGGGGAGAAATTTGATTTTCCAACCAGCCAATCAGCAGCCAAGTTCAAGATCTCGATGCTGTAGAGCGAATAACAGCCAAGGTCCAAAGAAAAACTTTTCTAATGAAGAACGGAGCGAGAGACTTTAAGACTGTCTGCTTAAAAATAAAAGTCTAAAGTAATAAGAGTTGGTTTGCAGCAGGGATTTTACAACTCCTGTCCTCAAGAGAATCAGATGGTGGAATTACCTCTTCAACATCCCATTGACTTTGGAAAGGCCTGCTAAGAAGCCATTTATTTGATCCAAGTGTGTGTGGAGCAGCTGCTGAGGACTGGAGTTAGAGACTCTTTGCACAGTGTTACATAAAGCCTGAATAAAGAAGCAAAAACCCTTTTCTGACTGAAGAAAACAATTGACCTTTTCACTTTTTACCGCTGGGAAACACTGTAGTCAGCTATAAGAAATAAGGCCTATAATTTTTTTTAAACACCGTTCAAACCTTAATTCGGCTCCGAAAGAGACTCCCACCTGATGTTGTCTATCCAGCAGTCGATGGCGTAGGGCACCAGCTGCTCCAGATTGAGCCACAGAGTGAAGAAGTCTACTGTCGTCTTGTAGCAGATGTAGTGGACCACGCTGGTTTTATTCAGCTTCGCCTCCAGCTGGTTCCCCAGGTCCCCCGGGACTGCAACAAGCAACACGCAGAGTCACCTCACAAACTGACCAAAGAGTCTGCTCAGAATGTTTTAAACCACAAAAATGCATCCAACCGCTTAGAGATCCAAGAGAACTTGTCAGGAGTTTTATCTGACAAAAAAATTAATACTAATAATAATAGTAAAAAAATAAATAAATCAGGAGTTAAGAGAGTTTATAAGATATTTGTGCAAAAATGGTTAAAGTTAAAAACATGTTTGTATTTGAAAACATTATGAAAGCAGCAACATTACAGGTAAAGTCTTGAATATCAGCACACAACTGAAAACTGAAAGTAAAAGGCACTCTTCAGACTCCAGCTGAGAAACACCCCCCCCCCACATGTGCTATGGAGTGGAAATCCCTGCCTGCCTGGTTTTATTGAAAAAGAAACATGAAGAGGAGCAAGAAAACTGCAGTATCCAGGTTTTGATGCAGCAATGCTGTCTTTTTGTTTTCAAGCAGGACCAACCGCATTCTGCAAACATTTTAATACCAAGGCTCCAATCGTACAGAAATCTGTCCGAACATGTTATTCAGTTAGGGTGTGAAACGGGAATGCAGCTCAGGTGATGATGAGCTGAAATCATGAACCGTTTCACTATCTGAGCAAACATACAGATGATGATCCCTTCAGTTTATAAAAATTCTCAATATTTCTAATGTTTTCCTTTCACTTAATTTTACCCCGTTGTTAAAAAAATAAACAGACCTTAACGCTGACTAATTAAGATTATTAGCTATTTAATATGCCCCCTCTATTCAAACACTAAAAAAAGAGAAATACAGTGAAATCAAGAATAGTATTTTTTGCCATTCATATGATCATCATTCAGCCTTTTGTCATCCTGAAAAGTTTACGCAACACAAAGTCAAACATGAGGGCTACATGTTTGATTGTATACATTGATCTGAGTCAAAGGTTGCTGCAGCATTTCTCCACCAGCTGCTGTGCAATCAGAATAAACGGCAGGACGCTCAGAATAATCTCCCTGAAAACAGACGCCGCATTGATCCGAGTTGTGAGAACAACTCTTGATTTCACAGAGTTGTCCCGAGTGAAGGGTGCTGATTCTCCGAAAAATGTTTTTTGACCAAATCTGTCCCGAGTTACTAAATACTGGGAGTTTATCAGGTTGTTATTTCTCTTTTCCACAAGTTTCATCAAACAACACGTTGGAGATCAGAGCAGCTCCACAGCCTTATCAAGCCATTGTGTTCAGACAGAGCCTGTGGTTTCAACAAACAGAGATAAACGTCTCCAAACTCAACTCTCCAACCACAGAACGAGAAGATTTTTTGCCCCAGAGAACTAGGCAAATGTTTTAAACTGAATCATAAAGAAGAGTTATTGAGCACTAAACGGAGTAGAAAACTCCCAAGAGATGTCATTAGGTAATCAGTAAAGCTAAATGGCTGCTGTGCTGAGGAGTCACATTCAGGCTGAGTGGAGTCATATGACCAGAAGACTTCTGGACTCTTCAGGCCTCACACATGATAAACAGGTCTTGAGTCATTCCTCATGTTTCCAACTTGTTTTCCAGTGGAGGAATAATGTAAAGCACAGAGGAGTGTAAATAAACTACTGGTAAATAAACTGAAAAAGTGGCAAAATGCAATTTCTTTCTGCATTTCCTCAATAACAACTGATTTAGATGTCTTTGCTACTAAAATGTGAACAACTGTTTAGAATGTTTGAAAGAGATTTAACAATAAGGTTTTTGTGAAAGAGCTATACGGTGTAAAACAGTTACTTTTGTGCAAAATGTGAGTAGAAAAAAGAAACAGCCACATTTAAAGAACCTCGTGTGAAACAAAATACATGCCAACCTATAAATTACTTCAAAATACAATTAAAATAATTATTTTTGTGATTTCATAAGTTAAAGGGAGATTTTACAAATCACAAACTGTATTCTAAGGGAGCTTCTTTTCCGATAAAAAATGCAATTGATTTTTGACTGGATAATTAAAGTCGACTTACAGGTAAAAAAAAACAACAAAAAAAAAGAATCTTTTTCATGTTTTTTTTTTTTTATAAGAGAAATAGTTTCACTGTGACTGGCAAAAAAAAAAAGTTTCTGGAGGAGTTTTGTGTTTGATTTTACAGGCGCTTCTACACAGCCATTTACCACCACATTTTAAATCCGTGGTGCATTCAAGTCAAATCGCGCAAAAGGATATCCATATTAAAAATAACTGCAAAGGATCCCCCCCCCCAGCCCTCCATAAATATGAAGATTTTATTTATTAAATTTTTTTATTGTTTTCAGGTGCTTTTACAGGTGTACATTGACCTGATAAAATGACATCATCTAACCAAAACTCCAACTTGTTCTATATAGGCCACTTTTTAAATACTCACATTTTATCAAATCATATCTGAAAATAATCTAATCACTTATACACCAAAGTATAAAATTACAAATGGATTTATGTACAGACATTAATAATAATTTTTATTTCTCCTTCCCTTGTGCTACAAGACTGAAACTCTACATATTTTTATCCTAGTTTGACGCATCATTTCCCTGGTGCACCGTACTGGACAGTGATTATAATTATAATTTGAAACAATAATTGTTTAGCTGAAGCTTGTAGTTGAAATTTACTTCTGAAGTTTAGTTTGATTAACTGGAATTTTTTATTTTTAAATCAAATAGTCTGATTTCAAGAACCTATATTCCAAGAATTATCTGATTTGATATCCAAAACCAAGCTTAGCTAGAGGAAGCCATGTTCTGATTCTGATTACTGGGCATAATTAATATCTTAATTTTAGGATCTAACTACAATGTCCATAAAAAAATGCATGTTTACAGGCATAATGTCCTCTGTTGCTGTTGTTAAAAGTGACGGCAAATTGACTGTTATGTCAATTTACCATCATTTATTTTCAACACAATAAGGCAGAATGTTTTATGACAGTAACTTAAGATTTTTTTTATGACTTTGGTTCACACCTTTTTCAATGTAAATTATTAAGACACAGTATTCAAAAAATTATTGACCTACACATTTTAACCTAGTATTGTTAAAATTATTTTAAAGCTTTCTGAGATGAAATAATTTATTTTTTACAAACAACTCTTCAGGAGATTTAGCCAACATACCCAACCCAACTGACAGCCGGTTTAGTCAAATTACTAAACAAAGCCAATATAAAATGGTTAAACAACAAATAAAAATGGGTGTTATTTGGGAAATATTGCAAAGGAGTTTGACATTTGATGATAAATCTTTGGAGTTATCAAGTTTCCGAAGTTATCAAGTGTACTTGAACACACCATGAAGCTGTAGCCGTAAAACTTTGTGTGAACGCGCAACATGATGCCGAACAGAACTCGACTCAACAACACCTGTCCCATTCCTAACTTAAACCTTATCAGAAGGGGAATCCTGTAAAACAGCGAAACGGTCCGTTACCTGAGTAAAAACCTCAGATCTAACCCCAACACACCTCTGTTCTCAACGCGGAAATCTACAGACGGGAACTTTGTTGAATACACTTTCCTCGTCGCTGGTACAGCCCGTACCCCCAGCATGAATGAAAAAGAACCTGGCAGCATTTGGTTTTAACTAAAGATGATATTTTACACCCGGATATGACATAAGACAAAAAATATACGCCTTACTTAGGACGACGGGGGGTCTCTGGCTCTGACATGACTGGTTCTGGAAGCATTCCTCCGCGGGTCTTCCTCTGCTCGGTTCCAAAAACAATAACAACAACAAGCCGACGCGGAGGGCTGTTAACCGGTCCCAACCCGCCATGGCTCTCGATGTGGCATAGCCGGTGGGTCGCTGTCCGCTCCTCGGCGTGTGTCAGCAGGCTCTGCCGCCGGCTGCTTCTGCTGTCGGTTAAATCCCTTCGATCATCTGATAAAAAACACTTCAGATGCCGATGACGAGTAAACAACTGCGGATCACGAGGTGCAGATTGCCGAGCAAATCACACAGCAGTCTTGAGTAATCGACCGCAGATGTGATCCAGATGCGATGAGCGACAAATAGATACGAGCGTTTGTTTTTTTTTTTTGTCAGCGCACAGGATTCCCTCACAGTCTCGAAGTGCCTGGAATTTGATTTTACGATTTTCCATAAAAACAAAGGAGACCTTATGGACTATTGAAGTGTTTTCAGACTTTGTTCATTTCTCTTATCTAAAACACAAGATAATTTGTAAGGCTCTTTGCTAAATCTCAAAGATTTTTGGAAAGCTTATTGTTACCTTTTTAAAATTATTTAATTTTTTTTAGCTTTTTCTTATTGGCCTTCAATCAAATCAATTATGTAAATTATTATAATTTTTTTTTTTTACCGTATATTTTCTTAATTGTAAGGATAAATACGTTAATAACAAAAAGTAATATTTGAGAAAAATACTTCAAAATAGATTGCATAGGGTCCCCGTTTAGTGATGCCGACTAAGCCACATGAATCAATATTTAAAACGATTATCTGCGGGGTTTTTTTTGTTGTTTTTTGTTTTACTCCTCAGGTTTTTATCTCCAGTCGTTCAAAAAGCCTTTTAAATTTCAGCGTGGAAAAGTATGGAGCCTGAACATCCTTTATTTAATGCTGCGTTTTAGATATCTTTTCTTTGTCGGACATACATTAATTTATTGTGGTACATATTAAAAATAAATTCAGTATCAAACAACAAGAACAACAAAGCGAACAAAGAAAAAACAGATGACCCCGAAGAACTTTGATTTGGAAAGATGGAGGAGAAAAAAAGTTCACACACACACACACACCCCCACATACACACACGTCTAATATAATGACAACGTTTTGTGATGTAAAAAACCAGACTGTGAATAATATTTATGAAACTTTTGCATCTTTAATATGACATTTATCCGTTACAATTTCCTGAAAAAAAAAAAAAATATATATATATATATATACAATGACATTATTTTATTTCTTCTCTGAACATTATGGCTTCACCTAAGAGATGTAAAAGTAAATGTTTTGCTACAGGGTTTAATTTTTATTCAGGTTAATCAAATTCTCTTTAATTGTTGGCAAAATGTGAACTAAATGAAACTGGATGCTGAAACTGATCTGAAAGGTGCGTCAACAAAATGTTCATTTAAAGTTGTGCACACATCTGTAACAAGGTTAATGCCAGATGTTTCCTTTAGATAGAAATGTTTCATTTGTATGTATGGGTTATGTGTCACATTAAAGATAGAAAAACAAATTGAAATAATCATGGTTCCATTTTTTTTTTTTTTTACAAAAACCAGGCATTTTTACATGGATGTGCACCTTTTTTTTTGATCCACTGTAATTTGATCCAGTATTTAAATTATTGCGTGTCAAAAATCGATACCAGAGGGCATAAATAGTGGCATCATGAATGCAGCAATAGATTATCTGGCAGTATCCTGACCATCCAACAGTCATTATTAAAGTTTAAAAGGTATCACATTGTCAGTTTCTTCAATCCAGCTGTTTGTATACTGTCTATAAATCTGGACTAAACTGTCGTACCTTTAGTCTCAGTTTCATACATGTTGAACACTTGCTTCCATTGTCAAAATCTGAAGACATCACAGACAAACTTAAAAAGGAATTTTGGATGTAAAAAGACTAACCAATTTTTTAAATTTTTTTTTACAGCATCAATAGTTTAGAGGAACAGACAATATTCAGTACACTGAACTACCAGACTTATTCCACTTTATCTCTGAACTCTACAAAAATATAAACCCTAAAGAAAACATACAGTACAAAAACAGTTGTTACCTTCGAGCTGGTGGAACATATGCTTTAAAAGTAACACTGATTTGATGCTGATCTAAAAAGGTTGACCATATATATATATATATATATACGAGTGTGTGTGTGTGTGTGTGTGTGTGGGAATAAACAGAGCACAGATAAACCAATACTTTAGTTTAAATGAGAAGGTCAGAGTCAGACCCCTTCAGTCCAGAACACTTTATAGCTGAACCTAGTGACCAAATACGTTTATTTTTACATGTATACACAGGAATCCAGTTATTTCAAACACAGCACTGCTATATGACATCTGACCGGACGTCGACCTCTTTGGGCACATCGGATTTACCCTCCAGGATTTGCTGGATCTGATTGAGCACTTTCTCATGGAACACTATATCCAGGTGGGCCAGGCCCGTGTACTCTGTTACATGGACGGGCTTCTCCTGCTGCCCCACCCAGCGCTTGCACAAGCCCATGCTGAAGCTGTCCACCGTGTCGTCCCCGTCTGCGTAAACAAAGTCCACCGGGTCCCCGTCGGGAAACTCCTCATTGTAAATATGGGTTACGGGCGTCGGAAGCCCCACGCCGTACATGCACCACACCTCTATGCCGGGCGGGTGGAGAGCACTGGTGAGGTTCTTGGTGTCCTTCCACATGTGCCTGCAATCAGTAAAAAAGACCTGTTTTATTATTATTATTTTTGCTGTTTATTCTTACATAATCCACACGATTTTGATTTGAAAGCATCTGTAGTCGTTTACAAATTAGCTTTACAGAAACTGAAGCTGCTCAAAAGCCCTTTGGTGGAGGATATAACTTCCATCACCAGCAGGGGGCACTGAAACACCACAACTTAAGAAAGTCAAACCTGAGATAGTCCCTATCCCTAAAACAAACATGTTAAAACACATTTTAATTTAATTTCAGCTTTGATAAATAGTTTACCAACAAACTGAGATCTACATGAAAGACAAAAGGTTCTGACCAAAACATCCTCCTTCACATGTTTACTGTATAAAGTTGGTGCAGAAAATAAAAATCCATATAAAAGTGTCTTAAAAGCATCATTTTGTTGGTTGAAGCTATGAGAAGAACATAAAAGCTCTAAGTTACCAGCCATCCTCAAAGCTGATGTCTGTGAAAAGACGCTTGTAGTCCCGATGGGTGTAGTTAAAGGCTGGAGTGGAGATGAAAACATGGTCTTCTGGCCAAACCTCCTCTGTCGGCAGCAGCCAGGGATTAGTGGTCATCATCCTCTGCTCCTCGCGGATCTTGATGTTGGAAATCATCGGGATGCCGTCATTTTCACCTGCAGTGAATTTGGTGCCAAATTAAAAACACATCAAGCTTCTGATCAAGTTTTTGGTATACGTTAATCATCTGCTACAGATACTGTTCCAGTAAACTTTACCTGAGGTCATAACTCTGAGTGCTTTAACAGCGCCCCCCCACGGAGCTCCAAGGGAAATAAAACCCCTGATGTACTTGTCCTTCCAGGCCTTTGGCTGATGGTTGAGGAAGTAGAGGACGTAGTGGGAGCCCATGCTGTGTCCCAGTAGGTAAACTGGTTTCTGGTACTGGTTGTACATCTCCTCAACCAACTCCTGCAGGTTTAAAAAATAGGCTGCGTTCTCATCTGTGAAGACAGGAGTGGAATGATAAGTTCTTTCTGGATCAAATCAGACGTCCAGGTTCATTCAAGAATCAGTACCTGAAATTCCTCCCTCTGTTGATGCAGAGGCACTGAGATAAATGATTTATTAGCTTTACATGATAGATAACCAGTTCATTAACCTTGGTTTGACTTCTAGACCTAAGAACACATCACAAAACTGTCAGGCATGGTGGTGGTAGTGTTATACTGTGTGTTAGGTTTGTTTCAATGCTAGTGGTTACAGTTGCAAAAAAAAAAGGATTAAAAATCTTGCCCCACATTAGGCGTTTTAACAGGACACCCACTTACTTGGTGCTAATCTCCAATCGTACGGCGCTCCACGGACCGTCTCGTTCCGGACATAGCCGATGTTGACCAAATGTTCCACCATAGTATGAAAGTAACCTTGAAAGAACAGAGTCATACTCTGGTAACTTGCATACAAACACATGAAAACCAAGCTCAATTTAGTGAGTTGAAGTAGAAAGGCTTTTAATTAACCCTGGTTCAGTCGTCTTACCTGCCAGTTTGTTGTAGTCAAGAAACTCTATGGAGTAGGTTTCCCCAAATCCTGGCACTCTGACCTGCACCCCTGGTGAGTTGGATGAGCGTCGTGTTGTCCTGTTGTAAATAAGTCTGAAGGGAGAAAAAAAAACAAAACACGAGCGACAAAATAAATTGATCAAATAACTGAAAAATAGTTCATTTTTAAATTCTGGATATCAATCGATTCAGAGTAAAACAAAGTATTCATTTGAATGTAAAAGAGAGAAGGAGACACCAGCAGAATCACAGGTGTTGTTGGACAACTTAAAACAGTGTGTGATACCTGATGTTATCTATCCAGCAGTCCACACCTATTGGCATGAACATGTTGAGGTCGATCCACAGAGGAAACCAGTTTTCAGTTTTCTTGTAGCAGAACCAGTGAACCAACGTTGGTTTGTCTATTTTGGCTTCAAGACGGTTCCCCAAGTTCCCAGGCACTGAACAGAAAACGTCATATACATACTTCAAGTCGTTGTATTTAATAATAAAGAAATGCAGCAAAATGTTCATCTGTGGAACCCCGCCACAATAAATCTTCATTATCTGAGCGACACACTGTAGAGGCAAAAGTACTGCTTGAATGCAACAGTTGGTAATTAAATTCCATGCAAACTGTGATTAAGAATTTTTTTTTTTTTGTTAAATTTTACAAGCCATCCCCGCTTGGTTACTGCCAAACCTTTCAAGAAATTGGTTAAAATGATCCTCTCAGACAACATAAAGTCTACAGCTCTAAAACCAAAACATATTATGCTGAAGGAATTTAAGGGTGGCAATGAAATAATTGTCGTATATAAGACTAGAAAGTTTTAGAAAGTAATTTCTAAGCAAATCACAGTACGAGGTATTATCCACTGGATGTAATGGAGAAAACACAGAACATTGGTGAAACTCTCCTGGGAATGACCTTCCAACGAAATTATGCCAAGCATGCATTGACAGCTCAACCAGGAAGTGAAAAATAACTGATTGATGATGATTCAACAATTAGAAAGAGACAGGACAGAAGTAGCATCCATAGGATGGTTCCAAAGTCAAAACCTTGATGGATCTGACACATTTAGGTGTGACACAAAAGGCACAAAACAGATCAAATCTGTATGTACCAAATCTCTACTTAGCAGCATCGTACTTGGCCTGCTGGTTGGACTTTCACTGTCCTTGATGGCCACACTGGATATAGATTTCAGTGGGTGAGTAGGTAAGCCCACTTAAAACAACAAGAAGCACGAGGCAATATCAAACATAGGCACGTTTTTCTAATATCTTTCAGGCCACGTCATTTTATTTTGCTAATGAATGAGGCAAAAATTTTATTATAGATTTTACTTTAATAAGTTGCTTGGTATGTCCAGTTTGTGTCTTTTGTGAGTCTTTTTTTTTATTGAGGACCTTGAAGATTCATCTTTGGTATTGTTTCATGTCACATTATGTGACAACTGAATCTCAAATCTTGAATAACTGGATCACCCGTTGGGTGTATGAGGCTTTATGTCTAAAAAAACGCAAGTCAGAGCTAAACGGTTTAAAGAACATTTATCTGATAATGGTCTGATTGCAGGACATTCAGTCTGTTTGTAAGGAAAATACAAAGAAACTAGAAATGACTCATGACATTTTCCCAGTATTGAACATTCAAATTTGTTTTTAACAAAAACCTGCTCTTTGAGCTCTTGAAAAGTAACTGTTATTTACCTCGTATCTTCTGCTCTATTTGGTCATGCTCCAAATAAGGAAGTCCGTTTCCCACAGTCAGGTGTTTTAGCATCCTTGTGTTGAATCCTACTGGAGCTAATTGAACTCTGATGCTGAAAACATCACCTTAATGAAAGAACTGTCTATGTTGAACAAGTAGATATTATGACTTATCTAAGAATTGAATTACATTTAACTTGAGAAAGAAAAATATGAAAAACACTGAGGAGGAGAACTCTTTCTTGGGAGGGAATATATAACTTTTCCACATTTTATCTGGGCCAAAACTTTGAAAAACTACCTTTCACTACAGGTGCAGCTGCAAGACCTCAAGCATATGACTATCAGCTTTCCACAAGTCACAAGATCAGTCATATTAGATGGAGTGCCTAGCAACATCAATTTTCATGTCTTGCCACTGATTCTTGATTAAATTTAGGTCTGGACTTTGACTGGACCATTCTAACATGTGGTACTTTGATGAAAACCACTCCTTTGCAGCTCTGGATGTATGCTTAGACTACTGGTGGAAGGTGAACCTTTGTCTCAAAGCCTTTTCTTTTTCCTGAGTTGTCCTATATATATTTTTTCACTACCATATCTAGCCTTTAGGATGTAGGCCAAAAGGGTGTACATTGGTTTTCTTCTGATCAGAGAACCTTCTTTCACACTTTAAACAAGACTTCTTAAAGTTTTCTTCTTACCACTTTTCCATAATGGCTAGATCTGTGGAACTGACCAAAAATAATTATCACTCTTCCACCAGAGCTGTGGATCTCTGCAGCTTCTCCAGTGTTACCATGGATGCTTTTGGGTGACTCCCAGAGTTAGACTCTCTTTTATGAGAAATAGTATGTTTTAACAGTTCTGTGGCCCACTTCGAAATTATGAACCTTTTTTTGTTATTTATGACTTTAAATCTGAATAAAAACACATAAGTTTGAAATGCGAAGTAGTTCACAGGGCGTGATGGTTGCTTTTGAAAATATAGATGAGTAGCAGCAAATATTAGAATACAGTCAGATAGATTACATTTCCCCCCACAGATAATCAGGAAGTTTGAATAGGTTCCTCCAACATCCATCGCGTTCTGTGAAGTATAAATTTAAAAGACCTGAAACGACCTCTCCTCTTACCTATAATGAGCGGCGACGTGTTGTTGCTCGGCACTTTGGGTTTAGTGCTGGGTGGGAAAACGACGTTGATGATCCAGAAGCCGGCGGAGTGATGAAGCCCCAGCAGAACCACTGCGAGCAGCGCCCAGCACATGCGACCCGCGGACCCCATCTTCTCTGTCGGACAGCTGCGGCGGCCCCCCCCCCGGCTCAGCGCTGTGTGAGCAGCTGCAGACGACGAGGGCGCAACAAATACCGGGAGAGGAGGTCACTCACACCGAGACGAGCCGCGGCTGATTTCTACCATATGCGATGGGGCATGCCTGATTTACACTGAAGATAAATGTTAAACTACTTTAAGACGGAGTGATTAATGCAGGCCGAGGCAAATGAAACGTGCACTGGCTACGTACTGTCTGTCCTATTGATTCTTCTCGATCACGCGTGTTTTGTTTAGACAACAGGACGTCAATGATTAACAAAAAGCGCTGCCAGTACAAACATTTATTCTTTGAGTAGCATAAATAAAAGATGACTAAAAACAATTCCCCCGTAAAATACTAGTTTTCGACTCTGAGGTAACTTAAAAAGCGCTCATATGCGTTCTGGTTGGCTGAAAACAGGACTTCAAGCTTCGTGAGGTAAAACATTTGCATGAGATAATAACTATAGCAGCTTCCCTTCGGCCTCCTGCTGGGATGAGTCTGCACGGCCTGAACTTTCTGATGCTGCATTCACGGTCATGGTAACATTCAGCTTCGGAAGGAATTATACACTATAAGTTGGCTTTCACAGAAACAAATGGAGACCCAACTGCCGTCTTACTCCCCAAATAGGTTCTGATATGAAATCATTTTTATTTTATTTTGGCAAACTGCCTGTTATTGTCCAAACCTCTTCTGTTTTTTTTTTCTTGGCTTTTTTTTTTATTTTATAAATTTTTTGTTTGGTTAGTTTCCAAAACTATGTATTTCAGCCTGATATTTCAACTGTGCATAAATAAAAAAAAAAGTCACTTTCATTTTTAGTTGTATGTTCTAATTCCTCTGTTTAAATTTGTAAAAAACAGCAAAGACAACACTGTTTTACAAATGGAATTCCAGCACCAAAAAGATGATTCTCAAAAGAGATGTTGACCTTAAACATGTAGATAGTCAATGACTAGCTGAAGTATGAGGCATCTCTTACGTGTATATTAACAACAAAGTCCTGGTTATCAAGTAAATTCTCAGCTGAGAAAAATAGCACCACATCCTGCTGCCGTCCGCCTTCTTTAGCATCTGCTGATTGCACAATCTGAGTGCATGGAACAGTAAAGCTTTCGATGTGGGGTTACTACAGGGCATTAACCTGTTGCATATGTTTGTTTAAAGTGAGGCACAAGGTCAGCGTCTCATCAGCGTCTCTTTCTGGAATTTACCTCACACTTCAATAAACTTGGAAAGTGAGAAAACACTTTGTACATTCAGGTGATGCCGTCGATAGAAACCAGCTGCTGAATGATCCTCTTAACATACAGCCTCATAGCTGTTTTACGATGCAGACAGTGCAGAAAACATGCGTTCAGTCAGTTTTCTTGATGTTTGAAGAGACTTTGCAGTAAGAAAAAAAAAAAAAAAGCTAATTCAATAATAACCCAGACCACAAGTTGAGAAAAATATTTTATTTTAAAGAATAAATCAATTAATTGATAAACACTTTCATTGACAAATGTTCTCTAAGGATTATGCAGGGCAGTGCTTCCACAGGGAACATTCAATAGAACCAGGTTGCCTTTACTTTAGAAAACTGTTTCACGCCTGCATACATTTAGCCATCATCTCCATTGGATGATCAAAAAGAATTTGGGTCTTTCTGGTCATCAAGTGACAACCAAATTATATCAAATAAACATACCTGTTTATATAAATAAAAGGTCTGTTGAAGCAAAAGTGGAGATAGACTTCCCACCTAATTTGTCGTAGGCTCGGTTGAGAAGCAATTTCTGGCAACTCACTGCCTCTGACGCACATTTATTAAGATAAATTCACACTGTTGTTGCAGTTTGGTTGCTGTTGTCACAATCATCCTGCTTATTAACATGCTGATCAACAGGTCACCATGGCAACTGCTCTCCTGTAAAGTTCAGAAATGACCCGTGGTCCTTTTCAGTCAGCCCACCAATCACAGACAAGACCGATGCAACGCTCTCTTCGGGACTCAGTGGCGCCTGCAACAAATAAAAGTAAAACAAAAAAAGAGACCACATGTCGCCATAATGCTTCTCAAAATTAGTAGAACGACCTTCCACACTCCAAATAAAGCCGTCACAGCCGATAGATTTCAGGCTAGCATATTCTACAGAGCACTTTTCATGTTATTTCAAATTAACTCTAAATGTAGAATCTCATTTTGATCATCTTTTTGTCTTCAAGAGCTTTCTGTAAAAAAAACCAGGGCACAAACATCACCCACAGTAGGTTCTTACCTCAGAGCCTCCCATGTCTGTGCGAACCCAGCCAGGATGTATCACCATGCAGAGGATCCCATCAGGCTCCAGGTCTATGGCCATACAGCGACTAACCATGTTCAGAGCACTCTGAGGAGACAAGCAGCAGGTAACCCAAAATGTACCTGTACAAGGTCAAATATCATCATGTTTTCAAACCAGAACACCTAGAAATCTTGACAATATAAACCAAAAACAAATCCAAACAGGCCTTTTCTTGTTTTTATAAACTAAATCATGGGAATATTTCCACAGTGTAGCAGAGGAATCTCCATCTTAGTGTGTTTTCATATACATGCAGTTATTTAGGTCACAAACACACCAAAGGCTTTTCTTTACAGCCAGCTAGTCAAAGTGCTAAATTTGAGTCAACCAGTCAACAAGTGCTAAGAGAAAAAGAAACTGCATGTATGTGGAGCCCCAGTCAGTGGTACCATTATGATGAGGTCCAGTGTTTTAATACCTTGGATACTCTGTAAGGGTACCATTTGAAGATGTTGGCCCTCTCGCCCCAGTTAAGCTCCACAGAACCCAGCAGAGATGTCACATTAATAACGGCTGCTCTCTGGATTCCCATTGTTCTTGATGCTCCTCTGCTTGCAGCCCGCTTTAACAAAGGCAGAAATGCCTGTTAGAGGACAAAAAAAAATAAAACATTGTAGTTCAGGATCACAATCAAAACCAGACATTTGCATTCAAACGTATAATAAGCACAACCAGTTTGATGGCCAGCTGCTACTTTATTTTTAGTTTTCTCTTTTAATTTCAAGAGCCAGTATAAAACCAAAAACAAATCCAAACAGGCCTTTTCTTGTTTTTAAAAACAATGCCGCCATCTGAAATTTACAGACTATGTTAGTGCTTCCCTCTGGTGGCAGTATAATAATAACAGAAAGTTTCCATTGGTCTTGTAATATATCTGAAAACACATCTTAATTGTTAATACAGTTTTAAAAAGGTACCATCTATGTTGAGCATCTGATTGTAACAGTTACAATCTCATGACCTTTCAGCTTCCAGAAAGCAAAAAATGTCATGTAGGAAATCTGAGTCCATGTTAAGATTTTTGGAAAATGTTAACATTTTGTGAAAATACTCCTGATATCAGATTGAGCCAATATTAGTTGCTAGACATAAAAACTAAAAAGACACAGCAACTTGCTGAAGTATCCATACTTGTTAAATGTATCCAACCTCAGAATTCAATGCAACTCATTGGGACATTATGCGTGAGTTCTGCATGATCACAACATGGAAGGTGTTACAAATAAATATCTAAAGAGTGTGTGATGCATTTTCTACTTTAGAGTCAGAACTCTGTAGAGCTGCACTTCAGTGCAAATCTACTGATCTTGAGCAGTTTTGCATAAAAAAGCTGATCCTCTACATGTGTAAAGCTGGTAGAATAATACACAGAAGACTCGCTTAGTAACTTATGACGACTCAAAACAATGTGTTTTGTGTTTTCTTTTGGTATAACATCTAGAAATACCCCTTGAAGTATTTCACCCTTGGCTTCAAAAGTGGTGATTATGTGAAACACAAAATATCACATTTTAAAAGGTTGTGTCCAACTGTTCGTTTCTGATTAATCATTTATTTTCTAAGTGGGAAAATATTTCCAGTATTTTCAGAGAAAAAAAAACAAAACACTATCTGATCTTCAAATGAAAACAAAATACTTGCTGTGATAAAGACAAAATATAAGGCTGCAAACATCAAATGTTAGAGCTTTCTCCTGCTTGTTACATGATAAAGTTTTAAAGCCCTCAGCAAGAGAGCAGTACCAGATTTCCACTCGACGTGAGTCACTGTTCCCGGTAATTACTCAGGGACTTTATGCAGGCCTATGGCCTTGCAGTTTAAACAAAAATGTCCTTCAAACTTTGTGTCAGCAAGAATCTGTCCTGCTGGCAGGCCCCTGATTAGTGCTCATATTTTCAACCTCACAGGGTGCTGCTCTGTCGCCTCTGCCCCGTCCTCTAAAGGCTTACCACAACCAAAAGTCCTAATTAATATTTATGACATGCAGACAGCTCGGGGCTCTGGGGTTTTAGTAAAATTTCATTACCAAGGTCATTTTTGTGTTAGTGTCCTATACAATCAGAAGTAACCCACGCAGTGTCCCGCTTATGACTGGGAAAACAGATGAGTGATCTTCTTTGAAAGCGCTTTATATTTTTTTGCCGTCAGAATTCTGGAAAGCTTCAAATCACCTTCGTTATCATCAGAGGAGCGACAGCGTTGGTGTGGAAGTTTTCCATCATTTTCTCTGCCGTGACAGAATGGAAGTCGGCCACCAACTTGATCCCTGCATTGTTTATCAGGCAGTTCAGGCCCTCTTCCTTCACCAGCTGGCCGACCTCCTCAGCACATTTCTCTATGCTCTCCTGATTCACTGCATCTACATGAGAAACACAACAAATTACCCAAAACAAACCAAAATCCTTGTCATGTGCAAAATCCAATGATTCCAGACTAAAATTTCGATGAACATGTAGATTAATGGATGAATTCATGTATTGATGCCTTTTCCTTTTTTCTTCTAGCTACTGTTAAAAGAAAAACAGATGGTCCAACAGACAGATGAGCTGAAAGACTTTCAGTTTTAGGCTTATTTTATTAACACTTTTTTTTTTTTTTTATTATTTGGTGAATTATTCTGTTCGTTTTCCTTTCCGTCTGGAGAATGTTCATTTCTTGATAGTCATTTTCTATCTCATTTCTGTCTTTTCCATTTTCCTTTCAGCTGCTGTTGAATAAAGGGCACTATTGCCACAATAAAAAGAGAAAGTAGTAAATCAATGTCTTCAAAACCAAAACTGGAAAATCCAAAAAATAGACACAAATGAAATATTTTGTATGTTTGGATGTTTTCACCAGACAGATATTTTGCATACTGTTGCATCACTCTATTTCCCCCCCCCTCATGTCTCATTTGTAATATTACACTTAACCCACAATGATGCGTTTATATTTTGTGACTCATTTGATTTTGTATAAATCTTATGATCACAGTTTTGTGCAATATTGGATTTCTGAACATATTCTATTTCATCATGTCATGTTTCTACATTATTTCTTTCCTCTTAGTCTTACCCAAAGTTACGATGTGGACGTTGGGGTATTTCTGGGCCAGTTCCTGAAGTTTCTGTAAGTTAAAATAAACAGTCACTTCTCAAGAAATAATTTTTGGTGAGAGCACAATAGCGACATCTGGTGGACTGTTTGTAAAGCTAATTTCCTTTCTACATCTTTTCTGTTATCTTTGAGAACTCGTCATGGTTCCAAGTTATATTATCATTTTATGAATGAGAGAATTAAAGCAGGGAATTATAAGAGACTATATTTTAAAGAGTCAGAGTACCTGCGCACCGGTGAGGTTTCTTGTCGTGGCTATAATTTTCCCCGGTGAAGATCCTCCACTCGCCAAACTTTCGACCATCTGCAGCCCGAGTCCGCGGTTTGCTCCTGTTATCATCACAGAGCCACAGCTTTTAAAATTCACAGCCCCACTCATCGTTATGTTATATTACTTTCTGTTTCACACTGTTGTCTATTAGTGTTAGCTTTCCTTCTGGATATTTCTAGCAAGGCTCTTTAATCCGATCCATGCAGTACCAATATATGACCAGTAGGGGGCAGGGTGGTTCCACTGAAGCTTGTCCAATCAGCTGTGTTGCATGGCGGAAACCTTCCGACAGAGAGGCTTAGAAAACAATAACTGGAAATACAACTTTGACGGTGGGAAAACATTATTCCTTAAATCAAAGGCAAGTATCTTTGAGCTCAAAAGAAGACAAAATGTACAGATTCTCTGGTTACTTTTGTCTAAATTCTGTATTTTGGGTCATGTATTTGAAGTTACTTTTGCATTTTCAAATTTATTTAGCCCTGCTTCTCTGGCAGTACAGTTGTACTGTATTGTATTCAGTACAATACACTGAATAAATAAGTATTCATTGTGTTGTACTGCAGGGGTCCTCAAGTCCAATCCTCAAGAGCTGCTTATTCTTCAAACTAGATCATGGGTTCTCAAATCAAGGCCTTCAAGGTTAATGTCCTGCAGTTTAAATGCATGAAAGAATCAAAGTAACATTTCGGGTATGTTCTTGATCAATGAATAACATTACAACATGATGTAAAGCTCAAAATAGTCGATTTTACTTAATATCCCCTCACCCGTTTAAGCTTTCTGGTTTCTTTAATCTATGAGGTCACAAAGAAGAAGAATTAGTCTACTGCCTCCCAATATTGTTCTCATGTTGGTTCCTACGTGCTTAGCTAATTTAGTGTATGTTTTTATTTTCTGTAATTCATTTACACATCATGTGTCTGATACTGTTCTGATGCCATTAGGGTCCTCAACAACCATCAATCATGACCAAAATGCTTGAAATAAGCAGAAGCACAGATGTTCTACCAGGGTTACCAACTTTTGAGGTTAGAGTTAAAAGGAGAATGGTTAGGAGCCAGTATACGGCATTTAAAAATTGGAAGGTTACCAATATTTATTTATTTTATTGCTTAATGGTTTACACTCTTAAAGACTAAAGCCATTATTGTTTATATCTTTATTTTCACACTAGCACTGAAACAAGCTAGCCTGCGCTGAAACTTCACCTGGAAGACATAAGAGCATCAGATGTCCTCTGAAGTGTTTATAGGAGAATTTCGAGAGAGCTTGTTCTCTTTGAACAATTTCTCTAGTCCTCATTGATGCTGCTTCTGTGATCAGCCCCACAACATCATAGGTCTTTCACCATATTTAGCAGTGGACATGAGAATCTGATCCATATACCTATTCATCTTTAGTCAAATTCCTTGTTTGTTCACACAGCTTGGCCAATAAATGTGATTCTGATTTGGAATCAGAATTGCAAAAAACACTTATTCATCAAACAAACATGAAGCCGAAGTGGAAATGTTTGTGTAAAATTAAATTAGCAGCGGAAAACATACCTAAAACTGTAGGATAAGTAAGAAAATGTAGTTTAGATAACACTTATAAATCATTTAGTGCTTATTACAAGAAAAACAATCTTCAACTGCTTTTTTAACAGCACCATCGAGTTCACATGAAGTAGATGAAAAGACTAAGTTCAGTTTCAAAGGTTTTATTGTTTTAGAATTCAGCCTTGACTTAGGAATATTTAACAGCCCACGAATCAGTCAGCCTCAGGGTCGTGGTGACATACAGTCAGAGAGACTGAGAAATTTATAAAGGTGCTTCAAAGGTGCAGAAGTAAAAAAAAAAAACAACCTTAAATTGTAATTTGTATTGAACAGGGAGTCGGTGAAGACCGATCAGTTGTGATGGAACATGGAAGCACTTGGAGGATCTGGTCAAAAGCTGAACAGCTGCAGAGAAACTTTACAGAGGCAAGTAAATACATAATTAAATACTTTATGTGAGAATAAATCAAGGAATGAGCTATCTCTGTCACAGTTTGGGATGTCTTAGTGCTCAGTCTACCAAATTTGCTTAACTAATAATCTCCATGCTTAAGAGTAATCAGAGCGGATTTGAAGCCAGATTTTTGCAACAGAAATGCTTCTTAATCAATAATTAATAAACAAATCCACAAATCCCATCTAGCATATTAGAATGCTAAGAAATAATGTAGGGCACCACAGACTGCAGATTTCCCTGGATCTCTGAGCAGCAACAAGTAACTCTGAGAAGAGTTAACTCAGTAGACTGGCTTCTTTATCACCAAGGTTGAATTCTGTCCAATAAAAGAGGGCAGACTTTCTTTTTACCATGACCAAATCTAAACTTGATGTAATACATATCTCTGTTGTGAGAAACTCCCATCTTGACTCTAAAACCAGAAACTCTCAGTATTGACTTTACCTCCATGTGACTTTAGCAACTAGACAGTTCAGCCTTGTTGAATACTAAGAGAATACCAAAAGCAAAGGGAATTTACTGTTTGCTCTTAGCCAGTTTTCAAACAGTGAAGTGAAGATGGAGAAACAGAGTTAAGGGTGACAGCACAGCTGATGGAGCTTAAGCAGTCCCGGCACACAGATGGTTTCCCTGGCAGCCCCCTAAATCCAGATTTCCTTAAAGCTCCTGGTGCCTGAAAGCAGCAGATATCCCAGGTCTGCTGGAGGTCACTTAATTTGAAATTTGGCTCCCGTGCTTTCATTTGCAGATGTATTAGTTTGGCACCAGGCAAACAGTGCAGATGATGAGCTGGTACAATATGGGTGCAGAGATGTGCTTGTGTATCTGGAGAGTGTTTAACATCTTGGCTGAGTAGTCTCTATGCTGCAGTACTCTCTTTAAATAAGCTTCGGAGGATAGAGGATGTGTTGCTGCCATTTTGTCTGTGCTGCCTTGTGAGATATCTGTAACTTTAGCAGAGAGAGTGAGGGAAAGGGGGCTTACTCCCTAATTTATGAAATACTTTTTGGCTCATTGTGCATCAAATGTTACAGACCAAAATTACTATTTTAGATTATTTGAAGTCTTCTTAAAACTCTTTAAGTATTTTATATTCTTGATTTTTACAGTATGTATCAAAATGTTTACATGCAACCCCCCCCTGGTAAAGATGTGTGAAAATTCCTAAAACTTTCACAGATTCTTAATTCACAAAGATCGGGGTTAAAATTAAAATAAAATAAAATAAAAACCTCTTTAGAACCTCTTTAGAAATATGTACATTCATAAAAAAATATGTCCAGGAATGGAGTGTTGCAGATGTGGACATGAAGAGCATTTCAAAGAAACGTGTTTGTGACACTGAAAGCTTTTTCACTAACATTTATCAGTCTGGTGTGAAGGACGGAGGGCAGGCTGATGTCCTGGGTGTGATGCAAGGCTGAATGACGTGAATGACGTTGGATCAGCAATGGCAATGCAAGTTTTTGTTATTGTTGTTGCTGTTGGAGGTGATTGTAGATTTTAAAAGAAGCATGGTTAGGTCAAACACTGTTTGGGAGAAGATGTGAAGCATCAACACAGCTTGATGTTCATCTGGAAAACAGACTGGACTGGAGATGCAACAATGAAGCTATCTAAAAGAAAGGACAGAGGTGACTCTACTAGAGGAAGCTTAGGTCCTTCAATATGCTGCATATCTTCTCTAAGTCTGTGTCATCTAGTTAGTAAAGTTTATTTATAGAGCGTTTTTCACAGACATAAAATCACAAAGCGATGTACAAAAAAATCAACCTTACATTATACAAAGAAGCAAGCATTAGAAACACAATAAAATCATCACATTAAAGCCTGGGAAAATAAAACGTCTTCTGCTGCTTTTTATAAACCTCCACAGAGTCAGCAAAACAAAGCGGCAGGGGCAAAATCTTCCGCAGTCTTGGGGCCACCGACTGAAAGGCCCTGTCCCCTTTAGCTTTCTTCTCTATATGTGGAACTAACAATTCCACCTTTTTTGCTGTCATCAGTGGGGGCAGCAGCATTAGGAGTCAGGGGCATAAAAAGGCTGAACAACCTGATAAAGAAGGCTGCTTCCATTCTGGGAATGACTGGGAAACGACTGAAGATGATAATGGAAAGAAGGATTCTTCATGAAATAAAGAAAATTATTAATTTGAGCTGATTAGCACATAACCAGGACTCAGTATCTCTCAGACACTTGATAAGATAAGTGACTACATGGGTGTAATTAAAGAAAAATATTGTGTGAAATAATTTGACCAAGCAAGGTCTCATTATTACTGAAGCATAGTGGCCTTAGGACGGAGCCTTGAGGCGCTCCTTGACTAACGGATGTTTAGTTCAAACCAGGGAAGAGCTGTTGATAATGTTAAACTATTGAAACAGGGATTTCTAAGTTTTTTGGTAAATGCACTCTTTCTTCATATTTCGTCTATCATCCAAGACTGCCTCTCTTTTTACAACATGTACTGACTACCTCAGATCCTCAATGCTTATTTCCGCAGGTGCCAACAATATAACTGCTATTATAAAACATTTTTTACACCAAAATCAATATTTGGTCCATGTCTCAAAACAAAGCAAGTTTGAGCATGGACTGTTCAAACTTTCTTTATGTCAATTTCACTGTAAATTTCAGAAAATCAAAAATGTCAGTGTGAATCGAAAAGAGTCGTCAACTTTCAACTCATAGCTCAAGTCTGGCAGTTTGAGAGTCAGACTACATTCAGTGCCTTTTTTTTCTGTCAAGTATTCAAGATTTTTGCACTTAACTGATGCAAGAAACAAAGAATAACTTTTGAAATGAATAATAAAAGTATTCATTGGCAACTATTGGAAAAAGAATAATCGGAGTTCAGAGGAGAGGCGAGGAAGGCAAAAGGACATTCAGTTAAGACTGAGGTTAGTTAAATATGATTGTTTGGCAATGATTATAGTTAAGCTGTTTGTGAGTTGTCCAGTGTTGTAACTCCAGCGGTTACTGTGGATCTCAGGGTGGGATAAGTATATCAATGCTCAGAAGAGTGGTGGTGAAGGACTTCCATGTAAACTCTTTGCCGCAGGAGCAGTCCAAGGAATTGCCCACGATGATGACGCTCGAGTAGAAACACATCACGAGTTTCTGCGAAGTGATTATAAAGCACTGGAAAACAGAATAAACAACAAGTAAAGCTGGATTCACACAAACAATGATGACAAGCTGGCAGCTAATGACAGCAGGCATATGGCTTGGCGAGCATCAAACAGAATGGTTTGTATCTTGGTGGATTGAGACTCTGGGGAAGGTCACTTTGGATACAAGGATGACTGAGTTTGACTAAGGCTGGCTGTAAGTCTGATGATGGGACCCACGGGTATGGGAGGAAACCTTCAGTTTGCTTTTTACTTTATTCTAAAGCATTTCCTTTGCAGCTGAAAAACGGCATTGATCAGAAAATACTTTTCTACCTTTAAAGGATCCTCATTCATGTGTTCTTATTGAGTCATTTTATATCAGCACACTGGTGGGAAGTAAGCATGATAAGGCCAAGTCTGACAAGAGTCATGTGAATCAATGAAACATTATTGGAAACACTGTTGATTACTGTCGGTAGGGGTTTTCAGTTTTCAGTACAGTCACCTTGAGTTGGAGGGCTAACTTTCCTCTGGGTCATTGAAAATCATCCTTTTCAAAAAATTGTCACTCCCTGAAGCCCTCTACTTTAGGTTTATTGAGCTTTAAATCATCACTTATTTTATTATGGCATTGTCTGGTGGTAGCTTCACTACAGTTCTCTGGAGGGTAATTTTCCACTATTAGAGCAAGAGTTGAGAAAGCTTCTGTATACGGCTTCCACCTGTTCAGCAACAAGCAGAGGAGCTTGTTGAGATTTCCCACAGGGGTTGTTACTAAAAAAATCAAGAGAAGAACTGTATAATAAAAGCATAAATAGGATAATCTCCAGTTGGCCAAAAAAAAAATTCGACTCTGAAATCAACTAAAAAAACAGACAGATGATGAAACTGAATTTAAAACTCGTCACAGGTTCTTTTCACAAAACCAGATAGTCTTTAGTTTGGGTCAAAATTTCAGGATCTGACCCCAGTTCATGGATTTTTTTTTTTACTTCTAAATTTGAAGAGACACACGTTTTTGGATTAGCTTGTAAAAACCCCCACAAAGACATAATCTTACCACGTATTAAAGATCAAAAAGTTTTTAATCTTTAACACAGAGCACATCTATTGGGTCACTTTCTTACAATATTGCCAAAGCCTTTTCTTCAGGTTGCTGCAGAACCCGAGAATCTTGCTTTGTGTCTTCGGTAATTTATAACCATCATATTATTTGTATTTGTCGTTGAGTGCTTTCTGATCTTACGTAAGATGTTTAAATCTACTCCATAACTGTCCCTTTAAAACAGCCTCCTTGGGTTTCTGTGAGTCATAAAAGATTAACAGAGACAAGACTTAAAACTCGATTAGGTGAGTAATTAGCTGGAGGAGACTGTTTTCATATTATTTGGATATTATGCTTACTGACCAAGCTCTTGATCAGGTTTGTGTTTCTTATCACTAAGTTGTGATCAATGCATGCAGTATCTGTCAAAATTGGCATTTGATGCGCAGTCTGATATTTAGTTTCTAAGTGGTGCATGTTTGCATACACATGTTGTGGATTGTGTTTGAAATTAAGTTTGTAGACCCTCCACGAATCTAGGTTGGAACATCCACTTTACTCATCCAGTTTACATGAGCTATATTTAAAGAAGTCATACATAAATCAGCAGGGTTTCTTTCATCGATTAATAAATCATAAGTGTTACCCTCTTATGTTCATATTCTCTTCATTCTCTGTGCTCAGCAAAGAGTATCCAGCTGCCTGCAGCCTATATAACAATGCTTTATCACAATTGGATAGCTGTGTGATTGTATTGGTCAGCTATTCACTCACATAACTATTTTTCATGTACAAATATGAATAAGTGTCATCTCGATTTCATTGGGAGGCATAAACTTGATGTGAGATTTAGTGTAGTTTGTTGTCCTGGGGCGGCTTTTTGTTTGCTAGAGCGAGAAAAATAATGCAAATCAGTAGCTGGCATAAAATTGCTTTCAAGCCACCAAAACACAACAAAAAAACAGTCGCAGGATTGAAGAAATAATATCTGATTCCCAAGAGCCCTTTATAAAAACCATATTTAATTTATCAGTTGTAATCATTTATTTTCTGAGAAATGAATTAGTCAGTAAAGGCATCCGTCTGTGATAGAGCACCACATTTTAAATCCTGCTGACAGCAGCAGCGTGACTGACTGACTGAGATGAAGCATGGCGTCAGTTTCTGCAGAGGACTGAGGTCATGTGCAGTGTACTGCAAAATGCAGAGCACAAAAAAACCCATAAGTGCCCCAAACTTTTTACTAACAGACTGCAGATAGCCGCAATAGACCGGTAAAAAGCAGCACACAGTTCTGAAGAAGAAGGAAACGGAGGATTTGCAGAACTGTTCGATAGAAACCTGTGGCAGGAATTTGTATTCAGCCTCGCTGTCTAAGGATGGTGGAACGCAACATATGACAAAGGAAATGTATCGACTTGGTTACCAAATCATAAATCCCAATCAACAACCTTCCAAATAAGGGTGAAATTTATTTACAGTGTAAAGAAATGCTCCTGTTACCATGCAAACACACAAGATGGAGCTATAACTTCAACAAAACCATCTTTCCTAGTTAATTCTTCCTACACCCAATGTGAAATAAATATATATATATATACATCCTCACTGAATACTCCACTAACAGCAACAAAAAAAAAAAAACCCAGCAGAAAATCTTTTGGGGAAAATGACACAGAATAGACACGTTCACAATAATCACTAGTTTGAGGAACAAAACCCCTGTATTCTGATACCTCTAAATAAAATGATGTCATCAGATTTGTGAAAAAAGGTAGAGCCTTCAGCACGTCGTCACATTAGCTAAAGCACTTTACTCACCAGATCGAAAGTGAGTCTTGCTTAAGTAAAGTGTTTCTGAAAGCAAAATCCTAAAAGGTTTTATTAACTTAAGAAGCAACCTTCATCTTTCTAAATATTATAAAAGTGTAAAAAAAACAACTGTAAACCATCAAATGCAGTAGAGAAAGCATTGTTAAATCTAGAACCCTTGCTATAACATCTCCAGCATAAAAAGTATATTTGAATTAGCACTTGTTTCCTCAAACATACTCATATATGCTATACGCATGCTGTTTTGCTTCATCATGTTTGTCATGACCACATTTTTAGCTAATGGACGCATCGTCTTGCATTTTGGTGAGTTTGTCCTAAAATCTTCTCCCAGATGGCAGCAGAAGGGAACGCTTAGCAAGCATCGATCCAGGGATTGTGGATGCATCCCGCCTTCTGTGCTCCCTTCACTTCCTGTAGGTTCACGCTCGTACTTGATGCTTCTCCTCAAGAAGAACGCAACAAAACTTCACAACTTTAGCAGCAATAAAGAATAAAAAGCTTTTTTAATGACATGTGATTTTAGAAAGTGATTAAAACACCAGGTCACCAATTCCTTGGAGCATTTTCTTCTCCGATTGTCTTCCCTTAGTCCTAATGGATTTATTTAAAAAAGAAGAAAAAAACAGCTGAGTCATTTATGCCTCCTTTCTCTTTTTTTTCATTTTATTTTTTCAACGAATCGAATGCTTAAAGTTTAATTAAAGCAAAAATAGACAGTAAACCTAACAGATATTTTGTGTTTTTGTTGCGAATTTCACATAAACCACCCAAATGACATTTCAGGAAAGTAATCTTTAACAGGAACTATCAGAGAACTGAAAAGGTTAAGCAAATTTTCTTTACTTTTACTAAAAAATATGGATCCTAACAGAAATTTTAGACCCAAGTTCTGGTTCTGAGCAGCTGTGAGTCACATAAAGATTTAAATGCTTCTGATTAATTGATCTGCAGCTGCTCTTCTGTGAGATGGGAGTTTGTGTGTGTGCTGTATTATTCAGGTTGCCTTAAAAGCATGTCAACTCAATTACAAGGATTTTACTAGAAATATCATGTCCTATCCTACAGTCTCTGGAGGAACATCTCTGCTCAGCGGCAGGAAAAGTCTCCCATCTGAAGTTCAAATGGAGAGCTTGAAGCCTTCCAGAGCAACCAATGGAAATAGGCAAACAACTTTTGAGCTTGTCAGTTTTAATCATTTTTAATGTTTCATTCTGGAATATTTCATTTTAGGTTTTGAGAGTCCCTGAAATTTAACACATCAGACACACTTTTGACTTTCTTTATTGGCTATGTCAGATAGGATTATCATTTGATTCTCCGTTATTAGGTTGTGTGGTATGAAAAATAAGTCACATCCACCACAGTCCTTCTCTTTCATGTGATTTCTTTTTTGAGCCTTCCTTTTGCATGTTTACTCTGGTTGTGAGGCTTTTCTGTGACAAGTATCACCTGAGTAAATGGTGATACTTTACTCAGTCTACTCAGTAGAAACCCTCTCTAGTAGGAGGGTTTCTAGGACCCTCATACTGGATGGAGACCCTGGGGAAGACCCAGAACCTGCTGGAGGAACAATAACTCCTTCTGGGCTCGGAAAGCTTTTGGATCCCTTAGATTGAGGAGGATTTCCCTACTGAACCTGTTAACACCACAACCCAATGTCTGATAAACAAAACAGACTGGATGGATGTTTAAGAAATACAAAAATATGAGGAAATATTGTCATGCAGTCACTCGGCATGCTTGGTTGAAAGTTGTAGTGTGTATGTGCGTTTCATTCTTCCTCAAAATTTCCAACTTCCCTCAACGTCCCTCTGAGGTTGAACATCCAAGAAGGAAATTCAGACGTTTCTCACTCACCCCATGCTCAAACTATGCTCCTGTCAAAAATCAAGTGAAACCTTCACAAATGGGAGATGCTTTCAAGTATTTTGTCTCACTTGAAACCAGGTCTCAAGTCTACTGGTCATTGTCTACGTAGTCTGCCCATACTGCTGCATTTCTGTAACCAGTGGCTGTGATCTGAAAACATGGGTAGTCGCTCAGGGAAACATACATAAAGTGATGCCTGAGTGTAAGTTTAAAAATGAACAATAAACCCCTTTTTTACCTCTCAGTTCCACACTGAATACATTTGGTGTTGAATGTTTTTTCTTGCACAGTAAGTACTGCCCCATTCCTGGGCCTCCGTCAGTTGCAAGTAGGACATTGGTACGGTTAGAGCAGGGCTACTGGCATCACACAATGCAATCCTTTTATTGGGGGACAGAAAATCATCACTTTTTGCGACAATCGCGAGACACATTATTGTGTCACATTTGTTCTCCCCACAGCATGATGCAATGTTAGCTGTTTGGCTTTGACTGTCGGTCCAGTGAGAGTCTAGCTGAAAGTGGAAATGCTCTCCTGAATATGCTAGACCATGAAATAGTGCACCGAACCGTACAGACCCATTGCTCAGTGGAAAGTGTGATTGAGCTGACCATTGAAGAAAGATTTTTGTCAACCTTTTCACTGTTGGTTTGGTATGAAAAATAACCCAGTGACGTCCTATATTCAATTACTAGAGATCATCAAAAATATATGTATATATTGATATATCAAAAAGTTTCTGATGTTATGCACTCTAATGCAGAAAAACTGATCTAAATATCAGTAAAATATTTGTTTTATGTGGTTTTACACATCTTTATCTGAATCCCGCCTGCATTTTAAAAATCTCAGAATCTCTGTACTTTGTTTAAACCAAGATTATACAAATTAAATGTGCAAATACGTCACAGAAATACAATTAATTTTATCTTAAGATACTTTATTAATATCTTCTGTTGACAGCATCAGCCAAAAACAAACATTGAAAATGAAAATCATATCATGGGAAATGGTACACACGGGTTTTAATGGTTTCAGGAGACGGAAAATATTCAGAATTTAAATGCAATCAATCAGCCACATCTGTCTGCATGTTTGCTTGTACACTGCAAAGCTGACAGAGCGAGGGAATGAACTGGATAATGAAGTCGGGTCAAGGATAGAGGGTTTGTTTATTCTGTGGAGTCGAATTTTTGCATCTCAGGCACGGCATGGACAGGGATGAGGTCAAAGGTGGTAAATTAGGACAAGCTGACAGTAAACAGGTAGATTATTAGCACTGAGAGGTCATTATTCACAAATTATGACTTTAAAGAAGAAGAGCTATGTTGTGCTGACAGTGCACGCATCATTCCGTCTTTTTCAGAATGGGAATATTTGGGGGAAATGAATGGAGAAGGGTCGTGTCTGGCACATGCACCATATGTTGCCACTCAGCTGGAAATGGGTGACAGAAAGAGAAGACAAGGCAGGCAGAGAGAAATCAAAGATATGCAAATGAAGAGAAGGAAGAAGTCACACAATTGGATCTCTGCAGAGGACGATTTCCAGCTCTCCACGGTAGAGCTTCCCACCATCAGACAGGCTCATGATGCTCTCCTTATAGCCCATCAGATTATTCACATCCACATCCTGGACAGAAAGGGAAGAAATCAGGGATATGTGAAGGATTTTGGTTTGATTTTATATTTTTACTGTTGCTTTGCAGCGTTAACATCACATAAGGTAAAAGACAACAACAACAAAAAATCTGGTTCAAGTTGCAAAAATGCAAAAAAATGAAAAGGACTCTTAGGACTAGACCCTGTAAGACTTTTTGATCCTGAGAAAAGCCTAAAACTTAATGAGGTATAATTTTTAGACAATCATTTTTCCTTTCTCCTGCTCTCTGGATTCAGAAGAGGGTTTTTCCCTTGTCATTTTTGCTAAATACCAGGTTTATTTTGCAACTTTTCCGAAAAGAAAAAGAAAAAGAAAAGGAAAATATTAAATCGTCTCCAACACTCTCTAGAACAACATACAAACTGAGTCCATTTCAAAACATTTTACTAAAAATACAAGAAACTAAAAGCAATCTGTGAACACCAGCATTTTATACATAAATGTGTGAAAAATGTCAAAATAAAGCGTCAAAATTTTTAACTAAGAAACTAAAGTATTTGCCTGGTTATTAAAGTAATTTGACCTTTATTTTCTCTTTTTTACATCTGTATCCACACAAAACCCTTCAGAAATGCTATAATCCACAATATGCCACGTTATGCCAGTACATGGCAATACTCTCAACATCGTGTTGATGCTCGAAATGAAATGAAATTTGATTAATTGCGCATCTTTCAGGTAGAAAATTGTTTAAACCAACTCAGGCTCACTGTAGACAATAAGGTATATATATTGTCCTTCGAGCAAGCTCTGTGTGTTCTCTGAGGTCTCAATAAGTAACTAGTTACAAGTACTAGAATTGCTGTAGTTTAGTTCATCACTTTCTTGTAGTTTTGATCGAACTTCCATTGAAAGTACTTGTTGTTCTTGTTCTCTGAGAAATTCTAAAAATTGAATTTTTTTGTTTGGCTCTTCTCAACAAATCCTGGACTCCAATGATAAACAGCTAATGAGGTTGGATGTCTTGCTGGTACCAGTAAAGCTTTTGATCTGAGCTTCTGGAGCACTGAGATCAGAGCACTCAAACATATGAATCACATGCAGCATGTTCAGTTATACAGGCGTAGCGAGAAGTAATGTATTTAGCTAGTTTTAAGTATGTTATGAAGAAAAATGATGGCTGAGAAATGTTATTATGGCCCTGAAGTCTAAGCTAATGTTTGAACTTGCATGGCCAGCTGAGCTGTGCACAGACACAGTGTGGACTGATAGACCTAAATCACTTAACAGAATGCAAGACATCCTATCCATCTCTTACCTTCTTGGTCTGGTACAGGTCTCGTAGGAGAGCTTCCAACTCTTGCTCATCAATGTAGCCATTCCCATCCTGGCAAGGGATCAGAGTAAACAACACATTACGGGTATTTTCAACTCAAGACATTCAGAAAAGGTTTTCAAAGACAAAACAGACAATGTGAGAACGTGCATGCTCATTCTTGCTAATTATTTTTTTCATTTATCCTTTTATTTTCTCACACTAGCTTAATCCCATTTAGGCGCCTATCTTCACTCATTCATTGGCAAGAGGAGACTAATTATTTTTTTTTTAAGCAATAAAAGTTTATTGTCCACCAAAGAACCGCGGCATCAAAAAGACTGGAGGAAATGCCTCTACGTCTTTTGCTAGCCCACAATGTTTTTCACTGAAACCTTAAATCCTCGTACATACCAACCTACAAAATGTTGCAGACCGAGCTAAGTAGCACGACCAATTAAAAAAGACAGATAAAGCACTATAAAATAAATTCTTCGTAAGCTTTATGTCTGTGAACTAATTTCAATGATCATTACAGATGAAGGTCAAACTAAAAAATAAACATGAGTTTGTTCTTGTCAGGTCTTGTGAGTTTTTCCTCCTTGTCACATCAACAGATGTTCTTGTTTTTTTATGAGCTGTGTTCTTTCAACAGAAACCAGCAATTTCAACAAAATATTTCCAAAATATCACATTGAAGTCCTAATCATTAGGCCTTTAGGATCTTTTGACCTTGTTATCAGCAGGTTGTCACACATGTACCCGCTTCTTTAGTCGAATCTATTACAGATCCAGAGACAGGTCAGTTTCACACATGGAAATTAGGATTTTAGACCCTCCGAAGAGATGACCAAAGATATATTAGCTGAAAACTAGACATACTGTAACTCAATGAAGATCTACTAGTTTCTATTTTAGGTCAATAGACTTTTTTTTTTTGTCAAATAACTGTCTAATTTTCAACATCTGCTGCACTGCATTTCAATAAATAAGTGCATAAATTGCATATATTTAACATGCAAGAAAATGGACAAAAAGTTATGACTATTTCAAAAATGTTAATGTTATAATTAGTTTATAATTTAGCTGTTTATTTGTTGGATGGTCCTGGGCTACCACTATTAAAGACATTGGGATTGATGTGCTGTTTAACTGCTGTGCATGTTAAATAATATTTAGAACATATTGTGAATCACAGATTAAATTGGTACTTATGTATTAAATAGGTTTTTGTATAATAGATATATGCAAATATTTTATAAATTTTTTCTTGATTAATTTTTTACTTTTTAAATTTTATGACAAATTATTTTTTTATATTGTGACTCCTTCATAATGTCAAAAGACTAGACTGATGTCATAAAAACAACTGCCTAAATTTGAAGAAATACTTTGAGAACAATCAAATAGCTGGAGAGCTACAGGCAATTGATAAGGATGGACAATTATTTTTACAATTTTTTTTCATAGACAAGTAGAATCTTTTAAAAAATGTTTAATTCAACATAAATTATTTTCCTATTAATTGACCAGTACTTTGCTTTCATCTTAATTTTGTAATAAATAGGACCACAAGCATCCAGCAACTTTTCTCAGAAGCAGACTTCGACTAAAACAACAAACAATCCATTCTTGACATTTTCTTGTTTTGGATCTACAATAAGTTGCAGAACTCTGGCTACTTTTCGTTTGTTTCGATAAACTCTAGCGCCTTTTGGTTTATTTCCTGAACAGACAAATAAAATAATAAATCTCAGGATTTAAAAGACAAAAAATGGTTTGCAAATCTAAATGCTTTCAACTTGATGATTTTGGGCCTCATGACAAAGAGAGACCCAAAATATTTTATTCCCTGCTTGCTTTTGCTCTGACTGGTTTTTTTTTCCAGACTTTCTGCTCAGCCACATTCAGGATTTTATGGTGAAGTCATGAATGTACCAGCCTTTCCATTCACAATACAGGTTAGCTGTAATGCCAATATTGAGCCCGTTTGCTAATTAATGAGTTATGTCTCACGGTGGTGTTTATAGGGTTTTGGGCCAGGAGATAAGTCTGTGTTACTGGAAGTCTGCCTTTGGCAAACAACATCGAACCGCGATCTGTTCAACTGGGCTCAGTCTCAAGATGACTTCAGAGCAGTGAATCCTGCCAGGCCTTTAAAACGAGATGCTCTTTGATGTTGACACAGCCAGTTTGAAGTGTACCAGATTTGGGGAATAAAATTTGAATTCTATTTATTCCCCACTTTGAGGATAAAGGACCTGGCACTCTGCAGAGTTATGAGAAACACGGTCACATTAAATATCCGAATGTCTGTCTACGCTGTGGGCAATCTTGGATTTTGAAGGGATGTGGGCACCCAGGTTTGAGTCCAGCTGACAGTCCACAGACTCAGCACCAGTGACTGCAGCAGTCAGCATTTATATTTATCATGAGAGGAAATGCGTCCATTAATTTTAAGTATGTACTCCATAACTTTTAAGTATGTATACCAAGCAATGTGGAGTGGAACAGCTAAACAGGTGGTTAGACAGAATAAATGTTTTCTGTGTGCAGAAAACATTTATTACAAATAAATAGATTTACTTTATTTTGATTTTTTCCCCCAAATTACACTCTACTTTGTGATATTGAGATACTTTTATATGTGCCAACTTAAGTAAGAAGAAACAGTGTGCTTGCAGCCTTACATAAAAAAATTCTACATTTTTGCAAATGTCATATTTCCAAGACAACTGGTGTATTTTGTAGTTTTCCTGCAACGAGTGTACTCAACACAGCAAACAAAAAAAGTAACTTCTTTGTTTCCAAAAGGAACCATTAAAGATTTCATGACTTAGTTAAATCAATGCAGCTGATCCAGCACTGGTAGGAGTAAAATATATCTCAGATCCCAGTTCTTATAACACCTATAAGGAATATGGAAAACACCCACAACAACTAAGAATTGAGCCAAGTCAAAAACCAAAGCCGTGCCACATTAAATTGAAATCTTTATTTCCCCAAAAACCTGACTCAGCCTTTCTACAATCTATAATAGCACATCCCGAGCTCCACAAAGCTGATAGCGAACCATAAACAATAAAAATGATTTAGCTGCTGTATTGTAAAGCTCCACTCCCCTCTGCCTTGCATCATATCCCTCGCTGCTGTCCCTCCCAACAGATTTACCTCTGGTTTGGAAAATAAGTAAACCACAGCTGAACAACCGTCAGCTGTTTACACAGGGACAGGTGCACCTGCCCTAACTCATTTCCCTAGGTGGACGAAAAGACCTTAAACAAGAAATTTGCATATTCATTAGTTTAACCAAAGGAAAAAAAAAAAAAACTGCCTCAAAACAAGCAATATTCATAAACGCATTTTAACTCAGGCTAGAATATTCAAAATGTCCATGCAGGGACAGCTCAGCTTTTACATAGAATACAAACATTTATTCCCACAGAACTTAAATAAACTTCATTCAACAGCAGTCACCTCTGTGTCCGAGGCTCAAGAGGCTTCAGTCGCAGCTAACACCCTCCTATATATGATTCAGCCTCAGTTTACACTGAGTTTTCTCTGGGAAAATGCAGAAAGTAAACAACCAGGGCGTGTGGCAGGGTTCCTGCAGACCTCAGGAACTTAGAGTCTTGGGATACTTTTATGACTCTTGCTTCAGATTATAAGACCTACTGGAATTTCACAAGCATTGTCACTTAAAAAGAGACAGTACTAAGGAGCACTTCTTGATCGCCAGATGCAGGCTAAATATGAATTAAATTACTAGAGGCATATTATTTATTTATTTTTACGAGCCCTCAGTAAGTTTTGCCATTAAAATGTTATTGACAAGCGTTAGCCATTTCCTATTCGCAAGCCAAACTCTATGCTATTTACAAATTTTCCTGATGAAAGAGCTAGTAGTAAATAAAAAAAGTATAAACAAGTATTTTTATGTTTTGTCTAAATGTTTAACAGATTTTTAATTAACATTTCTGATGTAACTAGGTGAAATTTAGGAACTGGGATTTGGAATCTTAACTTTATGATGCATGAATTAAAATTTTGAAGCAATTTTATCACTTAATAAGTACAACTTTTCCTATTAAAAACATCTATGGAAGAACATCTAACAGTTTTTGTGAGTTAGATAAAAAGAAGTGTGCAATATATTGCGTTGTCATTGTCATGATATCAGCATGTTTAATGCTGAAACCACAAGTAGTGGTTTGTTACCAATATTTGTTAGCCTGCCATATTTCAAGTGCCACAGAATCCCATTTTGCATAGCATTAATATATTTGGATAGATCGCTAGACTCTAACTTCCCCAGCTGAGATGCTAAAGCTCACAGATTGGTGGAGTCATTATATGTGAAGGTAAAGAAAGACAGACATCAGGAAAATCTAGGCTAGTTATGACATAAATAATATCGCATTTTCTACCATGCCACCCCTGATAAAACTGATTAATGGAACTTGAAAACAAGTGCCACCTACCTTATCATAGTAATTGAAGATGGAATTGAACTGCTCAGAGGTCAGCTTCACACCCTGTGATAAAACCCAGAACACAAAAACATAAAAAAATAACAAAAAACACTGCATGAGCATATATAAATAACTTATTTATTAACATGTAAAAATAAATAATTAAAAATAACTTAAGATAGATGAAAAACTGTAATTGTGTAAATAAATTATCTACAGACTTTGCAGTTCATACAAAGATTACTCAGTTATACATTTCTTAAATTGGTGTTGTTATTAAAACAATTTTGAGTCAACCACTGTGCTGGTGGTTTTTCTTTCCATACCTGGAATTTAAGAAGGAAATTCTCCTGGACAGGGAGGAGCCTGTAGGGAAAAAAGGATTTAATTAGCGGACATAATGGTTGCTTAATTATTTAGATCAGACGCCAGAGAATGAACATCAGGAGGAAATGTGTTTTAACTTTTAATATTGTGAATGGAATTAAGTAAAACCGCATATTACCTTGCCATCTCTGAGAGACCCAGCTTTCCATCTCCATTCAGATCAAACATCCTGAGCTACAAAACAACACATGAATGAAAAGCACTAAAACATAAATTGTAGATAAAATCTAAAGCAGAACCAGTGAAGGTTCAAGCTTTGACGTCATTCTAAACTTGAGCAAACATGGTTCTGCAGTTACAGCTTAAAAACACTAAAAGCCTATACCTTATATTCATTTACATTTGACCAACAACTGTACAATATTAAGGACCTTCTGTACAATGCAAAAGTCCAAGCCAGAAGATGAAGTTTTAATACTTTTCAAATTTTAACCAAATTAGTTATTCAGTTATCTGGATTTGTACTCTATCTGTAAATTGATACAAAACTAATTGTTTTGAATTGTCCTATTTTGGCCTTATTAACATTTTAGATGAAATGGGGTTTTATGTATAATATGGCCTGGTTGATAAAAGAAGTACATTTTCTTTTTGTATCAGTTGATAGTAGCACTCCTTATTTTTGCTGACAATGTTCAACACTAGATAGGTATTTTTCTCCTTTTGTTCAGAAAGATGTTAATTAACATTCTTCAGTCTTTTCTTTCAAATGAACTTCACTTTTCTATAGTATGTCTTTACAGCAACAGCGGGTCTAGCAACATGCACAAGATAGTGGCACCAAAGTTGTGGAAAATTAATAGACACATCCTCCGTTGATTTAATCTTTTGCAGCAGCTATAGAGGAACAATGGGCTTATCTGAGCATTGAGGAGATTTCTTGTAAAAGTCAGATTAGCTTCAGGGTTTTTGAGAAGCAGATGTTACTGCATCTGGGCTGAAGATAACCTGCAGAGAATAATGGGTCACTACCAATTTGCAGCACATCACTGCTGTCACCAAAACAGCAAATCTCTGATGTCCAGCAGACCAGATGGACAGTAGCAACACTCCTTGAATTAGTTCTCATTTTGTGATGTTATGCTCCCTTTTGTGACAGACAAGCACAAAGTAGCTCATAATTGTGAATTTGAAGGACAATAATTTTTTATTATTTATTTTATTTTATTTGTTTTACAAAAAGGTGCATTTGTACAAATCCTCTTCTTTTCCTGCTGCAGTTTATAGTCTTCATGCTGTCTGTATCTCCTCTATACAAGTAGAGACTGAATTTTTAATCAGGCATCTTTGTAAAATAGCTCTACCTTATTTAGGCTTCCTGAAGAGCACCTATGAACCCTTCCACTACAGCTCTGGCTTTATGTTTAGGGTCTCTGTTCAGCTAGAAGTCAAACCTCAACCTCAACTCCAAGTCTTCTCCAGCCTCTTATCAGTCTTCTTCTAATACTCCTTTGTCCCCCATCATCCCATCAACTCTAACTAGTTTCCTTGTCCTGCTGAAAAAAAACCCAGCATGATGCTTCCATCCCAGTGTCTCCACGGGAATGGGTCTTCAAGATGATGTGCTGAGTGAGTTCCTGTCTATGCACGAAGTTTTGCACTGAGGCCACCTGCAAAGAACCTCTTTGTTGATTCTCTGGTTAATGTTCTCCTTTTTCAACCTGTCAGTCTAGCAGGACAATCATGGCTTTTTTGACAGATTAAAAAATGTTCTGGTGAACTTTTAAGACTTGGGAAATTGTTTAGAACTGGATCCTGCTTTCAGCAACTCAACCGTCTTATTCCTGGTGTGTATAATATGTCCCTTCCTCTTCATGGTGCTGTTTGTCCACTAAAGATCACTAACAAATCTCTAAAGCCTTTCACAAAACTGCTGAATTATGCTGAGATTAAATTACACACAACTCCACTCTATTTACTAAGAAAGTGTTTGAATGCACTTGGGTGATTTGTGCTGGATTTATTAGGGGTATTGCAATTAAAAAGGAATAGCTAGAAATGCACACCACATTTTTTTTTAGTTGTAAAACATTTTGGAAAACCAAGTTTTCTTTTCCTTCCACTTAATAATGATACACAACTTTGTGTTGGTCTACCACAAAATAAAACAGCAAACAAAAGGAAAAACTCAATATGTCAAATAAATTTGATTCTGACTGTGTACAGTCGTCTGAGAAAACTCCTGTAGAAAGTCAATTTATTTTTTGAAAGAATTTTCACTTATGGTCAAACGTGAAACCTTTGTGCTACAGAGCTAAAAACATTGTGCAGCTGCAATATAAGTTTAAGAGTAATACAGTATGTGTATTTACATGTGAGACAAAAAAAGTCTTACTATGGTCTGTGTGTACTCCTGCAGCTTCTGTTCATCATAGTGTCTGTTTGCCTTTTCCAGCAGGTCTGACAGAAAGCCCTATAAATGGATGGAGATCAGGAGAAAAACAAAACCAAAGATGATCCGTTTAAGTATTAAGATTTAAAACAAAACAAAGCAAAAAAAAAAACAACTTCCTTTGTTTACCCTGAATTTTAATTCACATAGTTTTTGAAATGTAAAAGTGCCATCTAAAACGTTATATGCATCAGATAATTTATGAAATAAAACTTAAAGCAAAAGAAGGAATGAAGACATAGCCACTAAATACATGACAAAAGAAAATAGTGAAATGGTATTATTTCATTTTTTTGGTTTAAAAAGTATTTGCAAACACAGTATTGCATTCTTTTAAGAAGCGAAGCTTCACCCTGAACGTATTGTATCACTTGATTCAATATTTTCCATGCCTGTTCTCAATTATGTGGTGAGACGCATGTCTGGCGCCTGGCATCTCATCTGCAATTTTCCACAGCTTTCAAAAAGCCACACCTGAGTAACTCATCTGCACCTGGTCAGCTGGAAGAAATGCGACACTGGAAACAACCCAAGCAGCATCTGCACATGTCAGTCGTCGACCCCAATAAGGCCCACCTCCCCAGTGAATAGCATGCCCTTTTATAACATTTCAGCCAACATTGTAAAAGAGGTGCTGAAGTAAATAACATTTGCGTAATCTGCAACACCTTTTGCATCTAAATCGACACCCGATGGGAGGGAAAAGATAGCTCTGGGGAATTTCCTCTGGATCAGCCACTGAAGTCTCCTGTGTAAACCGGTTAACTGCTTTTGCTTGACTTATATCACATTGCTACATACGAATATTGAAAAGAATTAGTGGGATTTAAAAAAAAAATGCAGTTAAAATATTCAGCCTCTGTCGCATTCAGTAGATTAAATTTAAAACCAAAGTTAGTATCGAGCAGGCATTTCTGTTGGCTAGACTGTAAGCAGAGTAGAAACTGTCATGATGTGTGTGTTCAGATCGATGAACACATAAAGCAGATCACAAACTTTAGGTTGCTGAACGCATTTGATGACAATTATCTTTGTGTATGTTTGAAAGGTGAGGAGAGCGATTCCTTCTCACAAGACAGTAAATGTAGGATGCTATATGACTATGAGCAAGAACAGACTATTGACAATTTCATGGAGGGAGATATTAGGGCAGGGTTACAGTGTATGGACTCCTCTTTACAAAGATAATGGATGCTTAATAGAGCAAAGGTGAAATACCACAGGCACTGATCTATTGAGATGTGGAAAATGTGATTTGATTAGGCGAGTCCTCCTTCACCATGTTCTCAACAAGGGAATGAGTTAGGATGAAGTGAGAATGTTTCCAATCACAATGCGTCACCCACCCAATGGCATAAGTGTTAAGTTGCTTTGGATCATTACAAATCTACGTTATTCTACGTTATTTTCATAATGCTCCAAGATCTTGCATCTCATATCCACAGTCAAGTTTCCTCACATAAGTTGAGGCATGAGATGCATTAAATTAAAAATAAAAAAAGAACAATAAAGTAACTAAATAATGTAACTAAAACATGTTTATGCAATTCAATTTATTTTAAAGAAGCAATTTGTTCCATGCAGTGAAATCTAGTGATGCAATAGGCACATGGCATCCAGCTAGACTCAATGGAGCAGAAATGCTTAAATTCAGTGGAGTGATATTATATACCAGGAATAATTCATGTAAACTAGAAAATATAATCAATGAAATTGTGAAAAAAAAAAAAAATGGAGTGTGAACCTAGCTGTGTTTGGTGTTATTTAAACTCCTTCCACATATGATTATTGTCACTTTTTCACCAGTGCTAGTTCGAGTAACCTGCACACCAATTAAATTTAAATGTCAATTACATCAGAATTACATATTCTCAGTTACAACAAGGCTGTCACTTTGTCCTTTTGAAACACTTGAGTTGATACAAGCACCAAAAAGCAATTAGCAGCTAGGCTAATGTACTACTACCAAAAATAAAGTTAGCATCTAGACTAACAAGCTACCAAAACTTCAATTGCATATAGATAAAACTGCCAACAAAAATGTTAGAGATAAATTATAACAAAGATTTAAATAAAATATCTAATTATGTCTGATTTACTGATCAATGACTGAATAAGTCCCCTTTTTGTTGTTATTTAAGATAAGATTAATTCACTTATTAAATTATATATTGGGAAAGTTATTCATTAATCAAGTTTTTGTTTATTTCTATATTTCTTCCTAATTACAGGAGGACTGGTCCTCCAGAGTTTACACCATGCTTGTAAATGGCATTTTCAACTAACTCATCTAATAATTTGTCTGATCTATTGTGGTATAATTACTCTCAAAAGTCATGCATGTGAGACCAGGTTCAGCACAGAGTCATAAGTGATAGTGGAGTTGTATATTTATGGAAAAGCATTTTTGTCCCAGGAGTGCACAGAACTGTCTCTATGACACATCTGGGTTCAGAGAAATAAAATAATCCCCTGAGAGCTGAGAGCTTGCTATGGCCTTGTAAACTGTTCTTAATTAAATATATATATATATATATATATATCACAATCAAATTCGATATATATTTTGTAATCATATGCTCTTGTTTGTTCTTGGCTAACGAGGCAATTATAATTTGCCTACAGTGTAAATGTATTGTTTCAATCAAAATGAAAAAAAAAAAAATTAATGACACAGAAAAATGTTACAGACTATTTTCTGACACATTCTTTAGTTTGTATTTATTTGTGCAAACAACATGCACTAACATGCAGAAGTGGAGTGCAACATAAACATACATAAATACATTCACACATTATAGTCTGATGAGTACATTTGAAGCAGGAATTAAGAATAACAAAAGCATTATGAGAAGAAGTCCATCTAAATGATTACAGTTTGGAGTCCTGTTAATGTTTGGTCATGTGGAAATAACAGTGAGTGAAGGAGGGAAGGGGAAAAAAACAACAACGCATAAGTATGACAATGGAGGAACATGAATAAACACACTAAACTATTTTGAGGTTGTTGATAAGAACTATTTCTCAATGTTTTTAACGTATTGACGAGCATATCCATTTACCTTCAGCTCATTTGCTTCAATGTAGCCGCTGCGATCTGTATCATATCGCCTCCACGCCTGAGAGAAAATAAAACAAATGTTTTAGTCGAAAGGATTTTCCCAGCATTGAAGCAGAGAAATTCATCTCCACAGTGTTTTGCATCTCCTCTGTTTGAATAAATTCTCTCTGATCGACCCCCTTTCCCCCCCACCACTTGTGCACCAAGGGTTTCACTTTTCTCTAGTGCAGAAGAGCATAAATCGTTGCAGAGGGGATGATTTGAAAAGCCTCAGCCATTACTGTAATCACACTGTTTCCAATACAATCCGTATCGCCCACATGCAGGGCATGGGGCAACATGAAAGAGAGGAAAGAGAAAGTCATTTTAATGAATGTTTTAATCTAGCAGCTGTCCCTGTCCAAAGAAGGGCTCCTTATCAAAGATGGATGGCTTCTCCTCCTCCTCCTTCTCTGCTCCTCCTCTGAGCTCTGCAGAGAGGAGCTACAGTGGTGTTATCCATTATATATGACTCTGAAAATAGAAGTTTCTGCTTCCTCATTCTAACCCTTTAAAAACCTTTACGCCCCCTCTTCCTCCCTCCCCTCCTCCTTCAACAAAGACTGATTAATCCCCCTCTCCACAATGTTCAAAAACTCTAACCCCTCAACTTCTCATCAGCGTTTCATTTACGGCCCCGTTTTTCCAGCTTTCCCTCTCATTTGCCCTTTGTATCGTTCTCCTCCATACCTTCACTCTCCTTCATTTTCCTCCCTTTACTTCAATATTTCCTCTTGGTGTGGCACGACAGGCGAGGACCCACACATGTAATTGGTTTCTAATTGCTTCGGCTCTTTCAATGCAAACGGGTCTAACATAAAATCTGCCATTTTATCCAACTGTGTTCTTATGAGATGCTTCCTGAAAATTAAATATTCTGTGTTAGTTTCTTGGAAGCCCTTTCTGTTGCTCCACTGGTGGTTTCTTATTGAAAAATTTAGAGAAGCACTCAAACTGGGGACATTTTTATATAAAGTAGTTTCTAAGAAATGAAACTTTCCCTTTATAGGCTTTGAGTATGAATGGTAACTCCACTGTCTGACTAATAGAAATGTTTTACAGGATTTATTTTTCTGTATAGCTGACAAATATAGGTGATTTAGAGCAACTTAAGCAATGAGAATGTTATGCTTGGTATTTATAAATACTTCAAAAATGGAGAAATCGAGGCTAAAATTGGGATGTATCTGGTCTGAAAGTGAAAGATTTCAATGTCTAAATTGAGTTTTTAGATTATTATTATTTTTTTCTGGCAGCTGAAATAAAGACCCACCTCCAAACCTCCCAATACTGGTTTCAGGATTGACATGCGAACCTCCTGACTTCAAGCTTGCTATCTTAACCCAGTGAGCTAAAGAACTACAGCTTTGAAAATTTTAGTCCAGGCACTTTTATGTGTTCTTGTGATTGGTTTGTTGTCATTTTTGTACAATTGATTGAATTTTTTTCCTTAACATAAAAGATTAAACTCAGTTCTTCAATTGTCGGAGAAACATCCAACCAGAGCTTCAACACTTCAAATATCCTTTTGGTCGCTGTCTCACATTTATCCTCATTCTCGCTCTCTTTTAAACATCTGGCACAAATAATAAACATTAACAGCTCTGTTTTGCTGTTTAGTAACTGCTTGACGCTACGCACAATTTTTCTACAATAACATGTTGAGTAGTCTGGTATTTTCCATCATATAGTGGCACAGCCACACCAGCTTTCTTGCACAGTGTGACAGTGTGCACTGAGCTTTAGGCAGCTTTTGCATAAGGACCATTATGACATGGGAAGACGATGTCAAGCCACAGAGGAGGCAGACGCAGAGCCGAGTTGGCAAATAGGAGTGAAGGTGGGACAGAACTCCTTTAAAGCCAACAACATTGCTGTCATTCACAGCTTCCTCTCTGCTGACCTCTGTCATATACGGCACGTCCTTGCAGAATGAGGTTGACTTATTAGAAGGATGAGGTGACTCATCCTTATTCTCCTAATAAGAATCCGTATTGTTAGAAGGTCTCCTCATTCTGCAAGGAAGTGACATTCAACACTAATTGGGCAAGAGCTTCTTTGAATAACATAAAGTTAGACCAGCACTCCTTCTATATGGCCCAAGTTCTCCAAGTCTTGCTGGTTGAAATCATGGCGGTTTATCAACACAAACATCCACATTGTGAGGGGTGACATTTAATTCTACTCTCCAGTGTAATGACCAAGCGTAAAATGTTGTTCAGTCTTGTTTTTTTGCAACATTAGGGCATCAATGTCCTTAAACAGCTTCAGGAAAATAAAGAGGTTGTTTATGTTTTTGTACTCTCTCACTAAATACTGTAATTAGCCTTACTCTGGTACCAGGTGGGGCTCCCCTGGCCACAAATCTCCTGCTATAGAGTATTTTATTTTTTTTAAACACTACGTATAGTCTGCCAATTATTCGTACAGGAAACTATGGTGATGGGAGTTTAAGATTCTCCAGAAGCAGCAGATCTACTTTTAAACACAAACCCTGGACAATAACTTTAAAATGCAATAAAATATTGAAGAACCATGTTTACCATGTGGTACTGTGTGAGTCACTGATTTAACGTAGCTGGTACTATAATTGTATACAATTACAAGTACTAATGTGCCACAAGTTGAGAAACAAGACATTATTGTTCCTCATAAGTATGCCTCTTTTATGGCTCTGCCATTTTTTCCCAAGCCCCTCTTTGTGATGTGTCTGCGCTCACCTGACTGAGTACAATTTAGATAATTAAAAAAAAAAAAAACATACAACTTTAAGACATGTGCAGTCATGTGCAATTGAAGGCGACAGTCTGTGTCTTTTAAATTCAAAGTCTTCCACTTTATGCTGCTAATTGGAACACCATCAACTATCTGAAGGGAATTATTTTATGACATTAGCTGCTGGATAGCAAGAACATGCTGTCTGTCTACCGCTGACTGAGTTCAACCTACAGTGTTGATTGGTTGAAGTATGTGGGCTCTTATTAATGATCATTTTAATAGAGCAAGAGGGTTCTGTGCAAAAAAAAAAAAATTCTAAAGAACTGACAAGAACTGACCATTAAGGGCAGGTGTATTTTGTGTAAAAAAAAAAAAAAAAGGATCATCATGTCCAGGTAGAAAACTCAAAAGACTCTCTTACCGCCATGAACTCAGCACTGGAGCTGACAAACTGTCTGAAGCAGAGCAAGAAGTTCTCTTCAGTGGGAAGAATCTGGGCCAGCTGGAGAGAAAAAAAATGACAGCAAAATGGCAGTGGTGAGCACAAGATGGTGCAGTTCAAGAGAGAGAGAGGGGGGAGCTTTTTGTCTGCAAAACCTCAAATGGGCAACTAAGGAATAAATAATAAAAAAGCATAACCTCAGAAGCTGGGCCATGTCTTCAATGGGAATTTTTATTGAAATATTCCTTCAGCATATTCAGGAAAACACTTTACTGTGGATCTTTATCTGGGGTATTGAACGTTCAATTAATTTTCCTGACGAGGGATGGCTTATTGATATTTCAGAATCTTTTTCTCACATCGCTTTGAATCTAAATCTGAATTCGCTGACTGCAAGGTGAAGCTCCTGCTAATACCGGAGGAAAATACACCAATAAGCCTTTTAAGCCCCAAATAATGGATTCTCTTTTTTTAATTTTTTTTTATTGTTTCTCACAATCGTCACATAGAAAAACATATTTCGTCTTCTGATTATTGAAGATGGTATCTGTTTGTCTCATGAAAATGGCATTTTTATGCAAAACTGGATGCAAGCCAACCACACTGTGTGCACAATAATTAGGCACTTGAGGATTTTGCCCATATTATCATTTCAGGGATATTTTCTAACTTCAAGATGGATAAAATAAATGCTTAACGGATTTAATCATCTCTGTGTAAGGAGGGAGGGTGTGGCCTAAGGTAACGAGGTAAGATAAGAGAATCGTTAAACGTTTCCTTGCGAGTAGTCAACAGGGTTGAAAGAAACCTGTTTAGAAAATAAGATGCAAATTAACTGCGATGGGAAAATGTGTTTCTTATTTAGTCGAGTAATAATTATGCACAATAATAACTGCCCAGTAATTGTGCCCATATAGATATTCTCCCAAAAAAAGCCAGTACCTCACTTTTACTTTTATGAACATTGATGTTTGATGTGTATTAACCTTTTGGCCATAACATAAAAAGTTTGGTCCAATCAGTGATCAACACCCAGCAGCTTTTTTTCCACTGACAGATGATGGATGTAGCTAAAGCTCATTTATGATGATGCTTAAAAGGTGCTGTGAATGTTTTCTCTTTTTCAGATTTCAGGGTGATTCTGTGAACACCAAACGCACACGCTTGTTTTTCTAAGTGCTGCTAAAGTCAAAACTCAGCATTACATTCAAATATGCACTGCAGTAATCTAATTTATAGAAGGACCGCACACTTTATACAGATCCTCAGTTCCAACCGAATATTGAGCCATAGTGTTTTTTTCCCATCACATGTTGTAAAATGGACATCACTAGAAGTTAGAATGATAGTAGTCAGAATTGTTTTGCCTCCTTACAAATTTCTTCAGTTTTTCTTTTTTTCTTTTTTCTCACACTTAAGAGTTTCAGGTTATCAAATATCAGGCACAGAAAATCTGAGCCAGCAAAATAAGCGGTTTTCAAATGATGAATTTTTTTATTTGAAGAAAAAAAAATCTATCCAAATCATCTAAGATCTGTGTGGAAAATAAAATCTTTAAATATAATAACTGGTCATGCCAGTTGTTGCGCTTTTGTGGTAACTGTCGATGAGTTTTTGCTTAATGTATCAGTGTGGAAAAATTGTGGCCCACAGTTCTTTGCATAATTTGTTTACTTTAACCACCCTGGAAAGTTTGTGAGCATGAATACTCTGTTTAAGGTTACACTGCAGACTTTCTATTTGTCCCTTCCAAAACCTTTAGAGTAATTTTTTACTTTTATTTTGTCTCTATCCTGCTGCTTAACCCAAGTAAGTTTGAGTTTAAATTCACAAACCAATAGCTGGGCATTTTCCATCAGCAGTTTTTGGTAGAGTCAATTACAGAAAGTTGTCCATATTGGCAAAGCATTGGCCAGACCATCACACCACCACCATGTTTGATTTTCATTATGATGTTCTTTTTCTGAAAGGCTGTATCAATTTGACACAGGATGTAACAGGATACATCTTCCAAAAAGTTCTACTTTGTTCCTGTCAGTCCACAGAATATTTTTTGAAAAGTTTTCAGTTGTCATCAGGATGGTTTTCGTGAAATGTGAGATGGCTCTTCGGTTTTCTAATTAGGTAGCAGCTTATAACTTTCCTATAAATCCATTTGTTTTTTTGTCTCTTTCTTAGCCTGCAGGGCCTGCAGTATTTGACTGCAGTGTGTAACCCACCTTCATCTCATTGGCCAGTCAGTGAAACCCTCACCGATAGGTTGGAGTGCCATGCGACAACGACAAAGATTGAACATTTTTCATCTCTCTTGTGTAGCTTTGCAAGCCCACTTGTGCAGGTCTATGTGTACAAGACCTCCACAAATTTCACATGCCTGAATGTCGTCGGTTGCTTGACTGGAAGAGGGCAAAAGATTGTCGACTCACTGTGCACGTTCCAAAGAACATGAATGGAGAGGGACTGATGTTGAGTATCAAGCCCTTTCCAGGGCGATAGACCTTAAAGACTTATAGACTTTATTTCTCATCTGTTCTTGAATTTCTCTAGTGTATAAGTGTTTTTCCTCACTCCATGTTGTCAGACAGAGTCTCTTTCTTGACTCTACAGATCAGGTTGCAACTAATTCATGATTTAGATCGAATCAAAATTTGAAAACAGCATTTCTATTTATTTACCAGTACTTAAGTTGTCTTTGCCTAATATTAAACTTTGTTGAATGATCATGTTGAGACAAGTAAGTGTGACAAAAAAAACGAAAACAGATTAAAGCTGCAACCATATCTGAACTAAGCTACAGGTTGGTTTGAGTTTCTTTGGTCTATGGCAAGCTTAAACTTTTCTCATTTGTCTCTCAGTACTGATACCTCTGACATCTCGATGCGCCCATCTTTGTTCTTGTCGAACTTCTGCATGAACTCCTTCATCTTTTCTCTGAATGTGGGGTTTGTTGGGTCCTGGAAACATTTAGGTCAGTTATGTTAACAAAGCTTTTGTGATCGGTGCAGATCTTTGCTGATCTAGTTCTCCTTGAACTCACCACTCCCGCTCCTCTCCGAGCCGTCTCCAGCTCCCTGAAGAAGTTCTCCAGCTCCTTCCCCTCGATGTATCCATTTCCTGAAGAGAAACACGGGTGTTACTAGCAACATGTGACATCAACCTGATCACCCCTTCAGCTCTGTGTGTTCACAGGGCTTTATGTCAGAAAACGCTTCATGCAGACGAGATCAGTCGTCTTTTAATAGAAAGTTTGGAAAATTAAGATGCATAACCTCCTCTGTGGATATAAATTTGTGCAACTCCAGAAATAATGAACTAATTCATCAGCTGTTTTATTATTTAAAGCTAAATTACATCCACCTACAGTCAACCAAGTTGGTAAAAATGACTATTTTTAGTCTCTTGGTCATTATCCTAAATTGAATTAAATCATATTTCTTGGATCCTTATCTCACAGGGCCGTAAAGTTAATCTTCTCTCTCCCTTATCTTGTTTCATTCTCATTCCCAGTGGTCTGATTCTCTGACAGAATCCATTCTAGGGACAAATCGGTCTGATTTGCTTCACCAAGGTATTATGGAAACCTGTGCCAATATTCTATCAGGAGGCGAGGCTGAATGGCTGGACAGATGGCTCCAAACGATGTGACTAGCTGCTTCAATAAAACCCTGGAAGGCAGAGCTGCCTCATTAAGCTCCAACAAAGATGATTACGCCATCCACTTCCTCTCACTCCGGCTCGCTGTCTTTCTCTGCTGTTTTTACGTTTGACTTTTCCTTTCTTCATCCAGCCAACATCTTAGCTTCCTTTGTTCTGTGTATAACAATGTGTATGTGCGTGCGTGCGTGCGTGGGTGTGTGTGTGTGTGTGTGTCTGTGATGTTATCAAAACTCATGAATAAAATCTCTGTTTTTTTTTCGATAGGTGGGACAGTGATGTGCTGCCGCTGAGCTTTTCTTTAGCGCTTTAGAACGAAATGTCCTGCTTGATAATTAAACAGAGGGATGTGAAGACAATCAAACAAGCCAATTTATTTGGAGGCTGATTCTGAGGGAACCTGTCATTGACTTGATGAATATAGTGATAGGAATAATAACCTTTAAAGTTTTTTGTGCTTTGACTGGCTCCAGAGACCCTGAAAATTAGGTTTTATTTCTAGTTTTGATGCTAAAACATACCCCACAACACAATTCTACCTACCAAGAGGGCAGGTGTGCACACTAAGTGAATATTAAAAGCAAATACAACCTGCATTTGCCTTTCAAAGCAGAGCAAAGCTCCATCCATTCAAATGTTTTGTCTTGGGTAAATTCAGGAGCTAGACTTGGCTTTCTCAGTTTCCGTTTACAGGCCACTGAAAAATAATTGACGGCTAATGCTCTAAAATTAGCTAAGTGAACAGCAGTTGTTTAATTTTTTTTTTTTTCCTGCTTTGAAGGAGCTGAAGCGAAAAGGCCTGATGGATAACAGCAGAGAAAGATGAGAGGGGCGCAGTACACAGGAGCTGCAGAAGCGACGCAATCCAGTTGAGATTTGATCCCAGTGCCAACAAGGGAATATGTGCCTCGATCGTCTCTGAACGCTTCGCCTCCTGTGTATTTTTATCTGCAACTTGGAGATGTTTACTCAGTGTGAACAAACAAATTAGTCCTCCTTTCTATCTGCAGAGCCAGGCAACACTTCCAGTAATGAGAGCAGAAATCAGACACCCGCAGCCAAATCTGCGGATGCTCTCTCCTCACTTTTGTTTTGCAAAGTGGCTCGTTGCAAAACAAAATTATGTAAAACAGCAACAAAGAAGTCGAGGCACCTGGATGGGAGGGACTGGTATCTGCCCAATCCAACTGGCCCACGAAGTAAAACCAATAACTTTTCTCTGCTCTCATATGGAGAAATTGGGGTGAAGCTCAGCTGCTGAGCGCCTCCACCAGCTTCTTATCCTAGCTTGATTTCCCAGCGGAAAACGCTTCTGTTTGTGTGCAGGCATCAAAAATGAGCAGACAGCAAATTCCCTAGAGTACAAGTGTGTAAAACAAATAGGTGCAGCACCCTTACTTTGTCTGCAGATGTGTTTTTGGAACATCAGGGAGTTGACAGGAATCTGACTCACATCAGTCTATTTAGTGGTGATTATTTATTTTTCACAGCATATAGGTGAAAAAGAAGTTTTGTCCTGCCTTCATCTCAATCAAATTAGCAGTACAGTTATCTAGTGTGTTTTAAATATACGAAAAAGCTTCTATTAATCAGTTTAAAGAAAGTTAATTAATGCATCTACACTCCTGGCTATGAATAAGTGTAAGCACATCATCACATTGTCACTATAATGTGGTTAACAAATTTATAGGAAGACAAAGAAAACTATTTATGGATTCATGCGCATTTGGTGATGCATGCAGAGTGGCATAAGACAAAGCAGACAGATCTAACAAGGAATTAGTCAAATTTGTAAATGTAAAACGATCTGCGTGTGCATGTGTGGTCACCTTGATGGACTCCATTTTGGTGAATGCAAAAACTTATGAAAATCTCTTCTTGCATGAAACAACAAGCGCCTGACAAATTGCACTTACAGAGATTTATTCAACCATTTTTATAACAGTGTCATTTTGCAGCGTTGGGAATGGCTGTTGCCCATTTCCAGCTGTCAGTAGGCAAGAGGAGAATTGACCATTCAAACACAGAGAGGCACAATTATACAGTGAGAGTGTATAATAATAATAATATAAATGTTTTTGGTCAATGGTAAATTGGAATTCCCATGCAAGAAGTCTTCAAGAAAACAGAACCAACAACTTGCACACCAACAACAAATAATAATAATAATAATAATAATAATAATAATAATAATAATAATAATAATAATAAAAACGTAAAAAATGCAAACGTCTATAAATTAAAAGATCTATAATTGTAAGCATAAAGACAAAGTACAGCTTATGATGAAATGCAAAACACCAACATCAGAGAGTACTTCATGTACCAAGAGGACTTCGCCAAAATGCGCACAGGCTGCGCAAATCAGAGGCAACGGCACAAAAACGTTTTAATCGGGTTTAATATCAGCTATTTTCACAGTTACTGTATGTCACACAACATGACTAGAAATGCTACTGTAATAAAGAAATGCGTTTATCATATACAACAGACTGTTCTAAAATCAGACGTGAACTTTTTAGATTGGTAAAATATTATATCATTTTTGCGCCACTTCTTACAGAAAAGCAAATGTCTTTACAGAATTTTACTTTCCCCGAAAAACAAGCACTGAGAGTACTTCTAAAAAGTCTTTAATAAACTTAGTTTTAATTTCCCCACGTCAAAAATAACTTTCAGTAAAATTTACAAATCTCTTGACTTAAAGATCTTTTAGCTGATTTATCCCCTCTAAACCTGAAGTTGGGTGCCTTTGTCCAATTCAATTCAGTTTATTTAGCGGGCAAAATGAAGACAAATGTCACTTCAACGCGCCTAGCAATTTCCAAACGGTCAAAATCACAAGTAAATAAATACAATCCAGTTAACTTTAAGTCAATCCATTTCACTCCAGTCTAATCTAATCACATATTCACTTCCTATTCCTACGTCGCAATTCCATCCTAATTATAATACAGCACAATAGAAGACAGTTTATCATTTATTGTTTATAATTAGCATTTTTTTTAATGATAAACATATATTTTTAAGATTTTGTCTTTTATGAAACTTCCCGTAGAAAAACAAGAAAAAGGAACCCTACCGTCCACATCGAAATGTTTCCAAATATCAAGGAACTGGGACGCGGTGACCTCGGCCAGGTGCAGGTGAGGAGGCTGTTGTGCTTTGTTTGCCATGATGATGAAGGTGATGAAGATGCCGCTCCTGTGGGATGCTGCTGCAGGTCAGACACCAGTGATGAAAACGAGACGGAGAGGGGGAGGAAAAATCCGCTGCTAACTTTTTCGATGTCTCCCGCTGAAACAAACTCCTCACTGTGGCCCCTGCTCGCCGCCCCGCCGCTTTATAACGCGGGCGCAGGAGCGGCAGCGGCGCCGCACGGCCGCTAGGGGCGCACTGGCAGTCTGAGTCAGCGCATCTCCCCGTGCGCGTGTGTGCTGCCAAGCTGCGTGCATTTTTGCGATAGGACTGCAGTGGACAGGATGATGTGTGCTGAAGACGCAGATGGATCAACTGTTCTCTTGTTGCATCAGTTTTCCTTTGCAGCAGCTCCCCTGTGGACGCGGTGTTTTTTGATCTGGTGCGCGCGCGCTCGCGCACGAGACCTCTGTGTTCCCCGCTTTCTCGTTAAAGGTGTGTGCAAGCGTGCAGCTCCTCTCCAATGTGTGTGAGAGTCTTCTCAGACTTAATTAGAGCTTCACACACTAATCACATTTCCCACACAGCCCCCAGCCAACGGTGATTAGCCCACATAACAAATGTAAATTATGAAAAAAAGAGAAAGAAAAAAAAAAGACGAGAAGGAGGCTTTTTCATTAATGGGCAGTCTAGTGTGGAGGGGACACAGATTCATGCACATATATATTTCTTAAACTCATTTACTGCAGGAGGTCATAATATCCTAGATGAAGTAATAATACTGTAATGAGCAGTAGGACTCCCTGAAGCATCTCACTGATCCTCAAACAGACATCATTTCACTTATGGAGCATTATTTATCTGGTTCAGATGGATGCTGTGGCAAAAAAAAAGAAAGAAATTAAGCAGGTCAAGCAGACAGCCATCATGTAATAGCTACAAAATAAAATGAATTATGAATTTGTTTGGAAATGATTTTTATCTTAAAGGTCACCTGCTAATTACAGTTTCGCTTAAAATTATGTCTCCGGCTAATTTGTGAGCAGATGTCCAACATTTACTCCTTCTTTTGTACGACTCTTATTTCTTTGAGTTCTGTTTCACATGAAGAGTTAGCTGAGAAACAGACAAGCACCTCTCCAATGTCTTTATATTTTTTGCACATTTTATTGGGTTTATTTTGCAAAATAACTCAAGCTCAGTCTTGCTTTTAGACCAAATTCATTAGGAGGGCCAGTGTTTTCACATAGTGGCACAGAACAAAAGAAAGAAAGAAACAACAACAAAAAACAATCAGGGCAATATTTCATTGTTTAATACATTTAGTGAGCTCACAAGCCACTTTGGTTCAGAAGCTGCAGGTTGCTCACCTCTGATTTAGCAGATAAAAAGTGCGATCTTATCTCAATACAATAAAAGTGCAACACCTTCATTTCTAATTTATTGTTAAAGTAAAACTGTGAAGGTAAGAAATGAATCTGATCCAAGGGAGCAATTAGCTACGGTTTCTCTGCCAGCACATATCATCATAAGACTTTGTTTTAGTATTAAGTGTCATGATTTGTGATTTTGGTGGTGGTGAGGATAGACGCGGTATTATTCATCAAAATAACCATAATTACTTTCGATGAATAATGATGGTTTTAATGAGGAAGTACAGAAATCAAGGAAGCACAGGAGAGCAGGGAACAGAGACACATGGAGGACACACAACACGACAGTAAAGACACGACTAGGATCCTTCAAGGAGCAGGGAACACAGGTGGGATTAAATACACAAGGGGTAATCAGGGAACAGGAGAAACCGCTGGGAGCAATCAAGGGCAGATGAGACAACACAGGAACTAAATTGACACCAAATCTTCACATTAAGTCTTCACTACAAGAGCCGCAACAGGGGTCAGGACCAGTTCCACAGGAGGACTGGCCCCTCTTGGCCCCGGTTTAGAACTGCCCGTGAACTTAATCAGACTGATTGGAGAGCCTCTGTGGACATACATTCTCAAGCCTTTCAGCAACATTTAATGGATTTAAGTCTCAGCTTTGTCCAGGTCAATTGAACACATAAATATGGTGAGAGGTAAACTATTTCATTGTTGCTCAAACTGCCGGAAAAGTAAACCTCTGTACCAGTCTAATGTCCTTTACAGCCAATAACAGGTTTTCTTCCATGATTGACCGGGCACCTTTTCTTCCTCAGGCAGCTGAATTTCCAGATCTTCATCATTAGCCTGCAGACTTGCTGACCACATTTGGATACCTTGACGCATTCTTCACTACATCAGAACTTCTCACATTGGAGTTCTTGATTTTCCATGGAAATCTTCTCAATGTTGCAACATTGTCATCTGCACACGCAGCCATGTGAATGCAAAGTCAAGATGGACACACGACTTTCTTTGGTGGTAACCACCTCTAACACAAAAAAGAGATCTTCTCTTTACATCGATCACTTTGCTGATTAGATTTAACTTTTTTTGCAACTTCCTCTAAATTTATCATCGCCGAACTTACAGGAAATGAATTACTTTGGCAGAAATATGGAGAAAATTAGATTAAACAAGTAATTTTTTTTATTTTTACAATACTCTACAGTAATTTAAAATGCACCTCGCAACTCTGCATAGTAATCCATAACCAATTTGAGCTTTCAGCATAAAAATTGAAGCTGTATAGTGTGCCAGATTGTAGAATGTCTAGTATAGATTGAGTGTTTAAACTAAGTTTTGTTCTTTTTCCATTTTGAGTTGTTACAAACAAGCTCATTTGTAACATATTTTGGGGGTGGTTTGGGATTTTTTGACGTTCCAGTTGTCTTTTTTTAGATAAATGTGGTGCAAGAAACGAGGTTATCACAGCTTATGCAAATTGAGATCTGAGACGGTTCACATCACAAATATTTTGAGATCTGATTTTCCAGACAAGTAACTGTCAATGACAATCAGATTTTGCTTCTGTTCGTTTCATAGGTAGCAGTGGCAGTTGGAGTCCAAATGCAGACTCTCCACAAGACTGAATGACAACAGACTCAATTAATGTTCATGATTTAAAAGGAAAGGCAATCAAGTTGCATGACAAGCAGAATAGATGACTTCACACTGAACTGAGAAAACAACAGAGTGAAGCTGAGACTAACCAGCAACATATAAGTTATCACCACTTTGTTTTGAAGCTGATGCTAACATGCATTTTACTGCTTTGTGTAAGGAGCCACAAAAAAAGAACTAATAAGAAACTGTCTAAGTATTCCACACCAAAGCAATGTAAGAGTGGTTGCACTGTTTTGGTGTGATACTTTAAAACCAATCTGCTTTTATAATCACACATTAGTGTGTGGTCTGGCGTCCCACACACCAGTCTGCAGCAAAGACCTCAAGACATGCAGTTGTTTTGGGATCGCCTTTTTAGTATGGGTGTACTTTTCCCTCCAATCATTTGGTTTCAGTCGATTAAAGATACAATTCACTTTGGCACCAAAGTTTAAGCCAGATAATTTTTCCTTAAACATTTAAGGCACATTGAGTTAGAATTTATCATACTTGCAATGTGTTTATAAATGGCAATTTTATTATTATTGAGCAGAAAGTTTGTCCTTATATATAGACATAACTGAGCTGTCTCTGCATTATTCAGCTTTGGTGTTATAAATTAAGATTTATGTCCACATTAAAACTGGTGTCAACAAATTTAAATGATCAACAAAAAAATCCTCCCAGCGACTTGGCATCACTGCCCTGAGTGATGCATTGTCACATCTCCGCAGAAGTGGAGCAATAGTTTTCCAGATCAAGCCTGCTCACAGGTACAATGCTGACAAACTGCTGGCCGCCAGCTTTGAAGGCAGTAAACAAAAGTTAGCAGAGATTAATTTAATTCAATAATTATTATTTTTTGTCTAAAAGAGATACAAAGTAAGTGAAGCGCTAAAAGATAAATGATGTGCATGTAGTGTGTGATGAAGGTAAAAGACTCTGGACGTCAGGTGGTGTTTAAAAATGTAAACTCAGCAGACCCGTCCTGCTCAATTTCCTTGGCTTCTCTTTGCACCCCAATCAATATCAGAACCTATAGGCTCAGTTGGCGTAGCGACAATAGATGGATCAACACCAGATTACAGATGAGACCTATCGCCAGGCTGCACAGACTGTCGAGTAAAACACACTCACTGCTGTCATCATCTGTCCTTACAAACACACTTTGTACTTGTGTGGAGTATTTATAATTCAGTGTTTTACCCGCAACACACAGTAGCCGTTGTGACCTCAGTTTGGAGAAATCAGGGAGGAATTGAGGGATTATGCTAATGGTCTTTCAGAACCATTGCAAAATTTTCACCAACTGACTTGACTCAAAAACCATAACTCAAAATCAGAAGCAAATGCGGTGAAGTGAACTCACTGATGCTTATTTGGATACACATTCCATGAATCACCTTTTTTCTTTCAGAACTGCCCAGATTGTTTGTAGCATAGAATAAATAAAGTGAAAATCCTTGGTTTTTGGATATTGTCGATGTGGTAGCCTTACACTGTCTTTATCTGCTGCACATCAACGATGCAAATCTCCTTTTCCACCAAGTTTTAAAGGAGCTCTACTGGATTATAATCTGGATTACAAACTGTGGAGGCCAGTAGACGACAATCATGTGCAAAAAAACTACCTTGAAATTATTTGAACTTTGTGACATAGTACTCACTGTGAAAGTTGTAGCTGAAATGGATACACATCGGACCAGACACTGTTTTTCTAATCTGTCCTTGTTCAATTTTTGTGGGCCTGTAAGAAAAATAGTCTCTGGTACCTTTTCTTAATCTACAGGAATTGGCTTTCAGCTGCTGTAACCCATCTGCTTCAAAGTTTGGCATGTTGCACATTGAAAGATTTAATTTATCTTGGTGGCAGTGAACTGAGCTACTATTCCCAGAATTGATTTCTGGTGTCCCAGTTTGATGCAATACAGTATTAGAATTTTTTAAATAGGGACCAATCTCATAGCTTTTAGCTTGGTTCTTATATTATGAATTAATCCTTAGATCTGAGATCACTCTCAATGCCATGAACTGTAACTGACTACTTCTTAATAGATGCCATGAGATACCATAAAACTAATTATTCCTTTATATAAGTAGTCATTTTCCCTTTTCTTACCAAACAGAGGGTTGGTTGTTTACATCCTACTTTTGTCTCACTTTTTGTTGTGCTGTTTAGGAGCAAATGCATGTAAATGCATCTTGGACAAACATGGGAGTTTTGTTTGTGTTGTCGTGCTGCCCGCCTCATTTGTGTTAATATTTCAGCTACACAGTCAGTCGAAAATCTACAAGCTGCATGTGGATGAATAATGCAAGAGAATGGCGCGGAGCACAGAACAGCCATTTCCCCTTCACCTAAGTCTCACAGCTACTTCGTCTGTTTTAAGTGTGGCTAAAGTGACGGATGGAGAGTGAGGTGAGTGTTGGTTTGCCCTCATCTCCCTCTTAACTGATTATTAGACTTAGGAGAAGAAACTCTTCTTTCTCGTGAACACTAGTATTGTGCTTCTCACTCACACACATTGTCAAACATAAAAAAAGCCAACATCCATTTCAGAAAATACCAGCGTTCAAATGTGTTCTGTATTTTTTATTTATTTGAAAGTAGCAACATTTTTCAAGAACATTGTCATTGTGCACATTAAAGTGTAAGTTTTAAATCAGAGTGCTAGATACTGTCAGCAGAGTTGGAAACACACAAAGCAGTTCTAGTACAATTAAAAAAAGAGCAATATGAAAATAAGACCTGCGACAGACTGGCGACCTGTCCAGAGTGTACCCCGCCTCTCCCCCAGAACGTTAGCTGGAGATAGGCACCAGGGCCCCTCCTGACCCCACTAGGGACAAGGATGTTAGAAAATGGATGGATGAAAATAAGACTAAAACGGTTCAAAACTTTGAGTCATACATTTTTATCTACAGAAAATAGCACCTTTCTGATTTGTGTTCACACTTATTCCTGACAAAAGATAAACTGTTCCTCTTGAAAAAGGGTAACTTGTTTGTTTCATTTTGAGTGTAATTCCTCTTTAAGACTTCCATTAGCATCCTGATGTTCTGCCTGATCCAAATGGTTTAAGAGGTTGACTGCTGATCCAGTATTTTTTTGCCCTTTTCAGCTCTAATGAATGAGACAGTCAAGGAAAGCTGGCAAGTGTTTCCAAGGCGGTACAGAGCAGATTGAAAACTGCAGGTCGGGGTACTATACCTCCTTCCTGTTATTACAGTGTTGTCTTTGCTTAGTGTGCAAATTGGATCCCTGCAGCTGTACCTCCATATAAGTAAATTGTAGTGATCGAGAGTAGCTTTTCATGTCAGTGAGTTATTGAAGATTATTATAAGAACACTAACAAGAAGCCTTTCCACTTTCTGGTAAGTGTTATAAACTGATTCAGCTCATAATTAAATTCTAAAGAAAAAAAAATTGCTATATATTTTCATTATAAATGCAATCATCAATAAATTACTCTGTGATTAACACTGATTTAGAGCAAAAATAAGTACTTTTGTGCATTGTTAATTTAAAATAATTACCCTTCACTCCTGTAAATAGCAGCTAGTGTAGTGTAGATTCACTATTCTAATTTGGTGGTAACGCACTGCTTTCTTTAGCTCTATTTTAGCAAAAATCCACCGATAGCTATACAATATGATCTACAATTGTCTCCAAACTTGTAAGATGACTTGTAAATTTACTCTCCTTACAGGCAAACCAGATCTATAAAGCGTGCATAAAGTCTTATATTTATTACAACCAATACACTCAATCTAATATACAAGTTTAGCCATCAAATATGTCAGACAATTTAGATGCTTGATCATTTAAGGCATCCCTGGATGAATGACACAGTAGTCCTGCAGTACGGATGTCAGAAATACTACGACTGTGGAGACAACATTGCTGTTTTCCTGTTGTTATTTTTGCATGTGCAGTTTCTGAGTGGTCATTTAAAATGTTTTCACCATTACCAATTGTACTTCAAAGAATGAACTTCCTAAAAACAATATTCAGCTTCCCCCTAAATTTCTTATTTCCGTTTCCAAACATTTCTCGAATGACACGCATGATGATCAGTGTTACAGAGCCGTACCACCAGCTATACAAGTGTAGCTTGATGTAGATTTTTTTTAGACAGCATATAAAAGATGTAACAGTAAAACCTGAGATGAGAACCTGCAGAGGATGTCCATTAATGTGCAAAAGCTGTCAAACAGGTCATCAAAGATGTATTTTTTTAAGTTAATAGATTCTCATTTCAATCCATGTCTGGACTTTACTAGTGACAAAAAGATGCTCAGGTAATTGTTAGTGGAAAAAAAAAAAAAAATTAGCTGTGCAAAACAGGCATTTTCAAAATGACCTATCTTCAACTCTGACTTATTTTATGTTCCACAGGCATCAAATTAAAGATAAAAATAAGGTGAAAGGCTGTTCCAGAATGTCTCGGTAGGTACTGAAGTTTTCCAAAACAACAGACTGAAACTTTTAAAAAATAATTTTCTTCACTTTTCTTTGGTTTTCTGAACAAACTTGTTCTAGAGCTAATCGTGGGTCAGTTCTTGCTTGGTAAACATATAAAGACAATCATAGTATTTGTTGTTAAAGTAACATTTGTTTGTTTCACAATGTTTTTAGCCTTCTACAAACTTAGTGTCTTAAATCTTAAATCATACACGGAGTCGCAGTGCCATTAGCTAGCAAATAGATTATGCACATATATATATATATAGACACAAATCATAAAACCCTTCTTTATATACTTGCAACCTTTGAACTGTTAAAAATCATTATCCAGGCCCATAATGTGTAAAAGTATTTGCATTTTTGAAGATTTCCCAAACTATAGTGCTTTTTGTTGTTAGAGCAGATCTCTGATCGGAAGATATTAGAGCTTAGGGATAAGCTGACCAACAAGCCTCTGAAGGTCCTTGGCCCGATGCTCGGTTGTCTTCAGCACCTCCTCGTGGTTTGCTTTTTCACTGCTTTCATAATCTATCACAACCTTGTTGGTGATAAGGGACAGACCCAGAACACGCAGTCCGCAGTGACGAGCCACCACCACCTCAGGAACGGTGCTCATACCTGGACACGAAGCACATGCTGCTATTGAAAGAGATGCAAATAGTAGCATTTCAAATTACGTAGACACTTATTAGATGTTCTGAGACTAAAGCAAGAGTTGTAGATTTTACATTTTACCACTATTTTGGCTTTACATCTTCTCAACAAAGTTAATCTGGCTAAAACTTAAATAATTAGGCTTTTCTGTCCTGCTGTTACAGATCTACAAGCAACTTACTCATTTACATTCTGGTAATCCTGCTTTGTTTGCTGGTACTTCCTGTTCCATAGAGTCAAAGCGCTGACCACATTTACATGCAGTTTGAATATCTCGTGTCTCCCTGTCTGTCTTTATAAAAACAAAGTATTCATATTTATCTTAAAGCCTGCAATTAATTTAAATAAATTTCCAAAGCAGATATCTCTTGGAGGGAGCTTCAGCTTTACCCACCCACAGCGTCAGCCCCGAGCTTCTGCAGAGCTCTGCACTCCGCAATTGTCTCGTATGTTGGTCCGGCCAGCATGCAGTAAACACCTTCCTGGAGGAAGCTCCCACAGCCATGCTCCTCTGCTGTTTCCTTAGCCAGGACCCTCAGCTCTCTGTCATATGCATCAGACATGCAAGGGAAACGCACTCCAAACCTGCAGCAACAGTAAATGAATGTGTCATGCTTCAGTGTACTAGGCACAATGTCAGATTGCATTATACATTTCTGCTCTACCTTGTGTCATTGTGTCCACACAGAGGATTCTGACCAGCAAAGCCAGGCATGTTGATGTGATCCTTGATTAGCATGATGTCTCCCACACTGTAACTACCATTGAGGCCGCCGGCAGCATTTGTGACGATCAGAATTTCCACACCAAGCAGGAAGAAGACTCTCACTGGGTATGTCACCTGCAAACAAACATGATCTGCATTCATGCTTTATTGTCTGCTACGTGATGACAGAAAAAGGAGGCATGCTGAGAACAAATCACATGAGAAGTTCATGTTTTCTAGCCTGAGCAAAATGTTATTAATGTGGGTTCCTGCACCCACATTTCAGCAACTGCTAACCTTTACTGAGCAGCTGATGGCCTATAAATGACAGCTCCTCCCCTTCATGACAGGCGTGATTGAGAATTACCTTTTTCTATTTTCTAACAAATTGCATTTTCAATGAAGGCGTGTTGTTAGTTTAAGCAAAAAATATTTTCTATGATCCCTTAGATCTTGATAAGGTCAATGCTGTCACTTTGGAACAGTGCCATATTTTGTTGGAGTTTTGCATATTATAAATGCGGTCTTTGCTAAGGACCTGCAGCCCACACAGGATAGGAGGTGTAGAACCACCGAATGGGTGTGTGAGTGTGTAACAACAAAATAAACTGATCTCAATAATGTGTTAAAATTATTTTTAAAAATGTTTGCCTGGAGGTTTTAATGAGGTAATACAAGTAAACATGCAGGAGAATTCAAATAAATAATTAAAAAGTTAATTTATATTTGTAATTACATTTTAAAAAATAAATCTCAAAAATATATTAATTACAAACAGTTATATATTTGAACAATCTGTTTATGTTACTTTTGATGATTAGGGTTTGGAGCTAGCGAGAAACAAAATGTAGCTAGGTTCTTCAGAAATACAAACATGGCACCCTCAACAAGGGGGATAATCCAGAAGGTCTTTGATAAAGAAGCTGTGTGTTCACAGAGTGTTGTGTCAAGCATATTAATGGAACGTTGAGGGAAAGGAAAAAATGAAGGTTGAAAAGGGTGCAGAAGCACCTGGCTCAGTCAGCTCCTTAAGATTCATAAGGCGAGGACTGAGAGTACAGTCAGAGCTTCTAGAGCCGCTTCAACAAAAGTGTTACCTTGAAAAAAAATGTTAAAGGAAAATGAGCAACACTGAATTTAAAGCAAGTTCTGCAAGAATTCTCCTTGTGCATACATGAGTTCTCTCCTGGTACTCTGGCTTCCTTCTCTTTCCTGTGTGTTTCTGTTTTGTCCTGTGATAAGACTGGCGATCCGTTCAGAATGTGTCCTGCCTTTTGCTCAAAGACAGTGGAGACTCTGCCAGGACAAGTGGGTATAGAATATATAAAGGAGGATAGATGTCACTTTTATTTAAGACAATTGGTCAAACAACAGAAAACAAACTGCTGGGTAAGACAGGGAACAACCTGAACTGATGTGGCTGAACTTTGTCTGCTGGCTCACCTCCCAGCCTTTTAAAATTGGAAAGGATTCCTTTTCTGAAAATTTCACAGAACACAATAAATCTGCAATCCTTCACCACTTCTTCATCTGGAGGGATATTATATATAGCTTAATGTGCTGTACAGGAGGCCTATAATGCATCTGTCCTGCTGGTACCGTATTCATGAACCAGAGTTTTATGATACTGTCAAGTTATATAGGCTATTTTATGAGGAGATGGCACATGGAAGCTGGTAGTAAAGTAAAACTAATAGCCAGGGGCCAAAGGTCAGTCTTGCATTGACATTCTGACACACAATGGATGCTTTTCAACTGATTAGTCAACGCAGCAAGAAAATTTTTAGCCAGAAATGTAGCCACAAAAATTGCCTGGGTTTTGACACGTTGGAAAACCAAAACATGTAAATGTATGTCACAACTAAGGTTTGGATCTAACGTTTAAAGGTAAAGGTGGAGATTTCTCTTGGATTATTCCAGAATTTCCATAAGATGGAGTTCAGCTTCACTTAAAAAGTATAAAGAGGAACAGTACAAATTTCAGAATAAGTGAAGGACAGAGTTTAAAGATCAACTGCAGAGCCTGTGAACGTTTGCCGCAATGTGATTGACAAAGTCAGAGATTAAACTGCCAGCTTGACATCAGTCACCCTGGATAGTATATCATTTGCATCAGCAAGGTCTGAAAAGGAAGAAGAGGCCAATGTGCATTTCAGAATAACAAACAGCAAAGAAATAAGTGTTATGATCCTCTAGTGTTTCAGTTATTTTCTCTTTTAACATTTATTGTTTTTTTCCTATATCTTGCCAGCTTAGTTTTATAATTGTGTTAGTTTAGTATTTATTTCTGTTTGTTCTTTGGATTTATTTCTTTGTATTAATATTTATTTTTATTTATGTTTCAGGTTTTCTTTTCCCTTCCATTCACTTTGTTTCTGTTTGTTTTTTCACCTCACTTACCAGTCTGCTCCTCATCGCAGCTGTTGATTATTTCCTCATTTGTCCTTACCTGCTCCTCCCCAACCTGTATCTATTTACCTGTAATTGGTTCTCCTAAATTAAGTTTATTCTACTGTCTCCTGTGTTTTATCCTGTTTTATTTCTTGTATTTTATATATTTTATTTTATTTTACCCACTGTTAACCTAGTGGTTACTGTGAGGGGTTATAAAAATATGTTTATTATTATATTTGTTATTAAAATATCCTCAAATTTAGGTCAGTAACAGTCATTAATAATTTCTAAATTATATAAAAACTAAATCCCTAACAGTAAAAATTCAACAACCAATGCCTAAATAAAAAAAGACACTTTTAGGGTATATGAAAAACAAATTAAATGAGGATAATCTCTTTTGTTATTATTAAAGGAAGCAATTTAGAAATACTGGCAGACACAAGAAAAATCAATAAAAAAAAGCAAACAAACACAAAAAGATTTACAGTCTCACTCAAAGAAATCTTGTTCTCAGAAACACCATTCATTTGAAGCACAGGTAGCCAACGGTGCAAGAGGCTAGGACATACATTGCACAAAGACAAAAGCATAGCGTCTCAATATATTTAGCAGTTTACCGTGTGAATATTGTAGCCCTCGTAGAAGTGAAATCGACCCTGCATGCAGACACACTCATGGCCGTTCAGCTTTCCAAACACCAGCTGGCCTGAATGACCCTGCACTGCACAACACATGGACAGAATGAACTGCTGCTAGGAGGCACTGCTGATTTTTAATGAAAAGATTTGGAAGTTTGTCTAAGCCTGCAATATAGACCCTATTTTTTGTAGAAAACCTCCGTCAATTTTCCAACAAGTAAACTGAGTTAGACCACTGAGACCAAAATAGTAAATGTTTACTCTAATTAATGAGAGGCAATGATCTTGAACTACTATATTAGACTGTATTAGAGGTATGTATCGATGCCCAATTTATTTGAACTTATTAAAAATTTTAATAAGTTTAAATTGTTTTTCAGGAGTGCATTATGACAGGGATATTAGAGGTCATAAAAAATTACACAATATATTTTTCCACAAACATACTGTGTAAAAATATTGGAAATTTAAGACTTTTGCTCCCCTGACTGTGAGCTGTTGTCCAAGAAATGTCATACACATTAAAATTCAAGAGTGACCCAGCATAACTTCTCTGAAATAGAAAGTTTCCCTCATTAATTTGACATGCATGAAAACACTAATATCTAGATGAGTGAACCCACTTTTGCCTATGGAAATATTTTTTTAATTTTAAGAGCTAATTAAGATTAAACCATTTCTTAAGCTAAAAAAAGGAGCCTTTTAGTTTCCATAAAGAAAAATGAAGGAAGACCTTTATCCCATCTGTTGAGCATGGTAGTGATAGAGCATCATGATTTTGGTCCATTTTTTTTTTAAAACAGTAGCACAGTGACTTTCCAAAGTTGATTGATCCATGCATACTATGAAATAAATAATTGGATATTAGAAAGGCTGGTAGAAATTAGAAAAAAACACAATTGGTGCTTAAACACCTTAACATCCAACCCATATTTCACCTTACAATTTAGTTGAAGAATTTTATAAAGCAGCTATAATTAACTTGGTCGTATTCCATAATAAATCAATCTATAAGAAAATAAGCATCTTACCAGTGCTGGTGGGGAAACGTGGAATGTCTTTATATGGGAATATGTTCTTGTCATCTAGCAGCTCGGCCAGACCGCCCAGGCCTGAACCACAGATAATGGCCACTTTAGGACGATTCTCTGTTTGCGACAGCAACCAGTCCGCAGTCTCTTTGTACTCTTCATAACTGTGACTGAAAATGTGAACACATCTCTAAATAATTGTGGTAGACACTGATTGGTGAAAAGTTCAACACTATAAATATTAATAAGAAGCATTTGCTGTTGATCTAGAAGATCAACAGCAAATGCACCAGCTTTTTGTGATGTATAGATGAGACCAAGACAATGATCATTTCATACAGTTCTCTTCCTTATTTTGACATATTCTGTGCAATTCAACAGAAAACATACAAATCTGTCAGTATAAAAATATGAATAATAAAAAGGGTATAATTACTTGGTAGCATAAGTGTGCACACCCTACAAGTGAGACTTTGTGTAAGCACCTTCTAATTTAATTTATGCATTGAATGTTTCTAAAATCAAATATGGTTAATTTACTAAACCCAAAGTACAGTTCAGCTCCCATTGTATGATTTCACTGAGCTTTTCTCATTTACATTCTTTAGCCAAACCCATAGTTTGCAGGGAAGTGATAAATATTTAAAAGAATCTCATTATACACAGGTGTCAGTCCTAGTTTGGAGTACAAAACCTTCCACACCAAAATGGACGACAGTGACAGCACACTGAACATCTTTTCACAGTGGATGAAAAGACACAACGGAAACTGGTCAGGGAAGAGACTGGTAGCAACACTGACGGACATAAAGGAAGTTTCCAGCAAACAACTGGTGGTGTTCTGCAAGTGACAGGAATCTCTTGTGTTCTTCTAATGTCCAGGGCAAGCAGTATGCTTTAAACCTTATTGAGGAATGTGTTTAAACCAAACTGGAAGATTTTGATCAGTATTTCAAATGTCCAACACAAACACATCATTGCGTATCAACAAAAGATTGCCAGAGTGAACTAGTGGTTGGAACCACAGAGAGTCTTTTAACAGTTCAAAAACCAGTTTGGCCCAAAACCAACTCTGATAGGAAACTCAAAATATAGAGATTTGATTTTTTATTTAAAAAAAATTTTTTGTAATAGGCTATATGGTAAACAAATAGGATGCTCATAGACCACCAGCAGAGAAGACTGGATCCTAAAACAGAATCAAAAAGGTGCATAAACAAAGTAAAGTTGTTCATGATATGTGTCACATTACTTACATTGATTGTGCAAATCATAAACTTAACTTTTTTACATTGATAGGGATGTGTGTGCTTTTCGACCCTGAATGCGAAGAATGACAAAGTATAAAGGGTCTGAAAATGCTGGTGGGATTATTAAGCAGATGACAGCAACTGTGGAGGTGCACAGTAGAGAAAGAGACACTTCTGTAAAATGAACATGCAGTGTACTGAACGAAGATACAATCAGCTACAGTACATAAATTGAAAAACAAAAACTCTATGCTGACTCAGACTCTCGTGAAAAGAAACACACAGGTGAAAAACAAGTTCCTCTGGACTGACTCAGATCATAAGGAAACTATTAAAACTGCAGAGAGCGGAAAAAAAAAGATCTCAAAGTAAGAAAAAACTCATTAAGGCCCAGTTCAAGTGATTATCATAGAACTCGGAGTACAAGTAAGTTTAACTAATACACTTATGTAACAGTGTTGGGGTTTTCTGCATTCTGCCAGACAAATCATTCTTCCCAGATGTTGATTGGATTTGAAATGCCCCAAGGTGCTACATTAAACAAAGTCAGAAACAGTGTGTAATTCTAATCATAAATCTGTGTGAAGCGATCACCTTGTTAATGTTCCCTCTGTGCCCGAACCTTTGTTATTAAGACGAAGTGAGACTTCAGGCTGCAGTGTTTTCAGGAAGCGAGCCTGATGACTTTGAGCCTAATTTGGAGCTGCCATCTAGGATGACTGCTACATCTGAGTAGCCCTGGGAGCTTTGTCTTTCCAGGTTTTGCCCTTGTTCTCTTTTTTAATTCTAACTCAAACCCAGCTTTAAAACAAATGATCAGGTACAGATTTTCTGTCTCGATAGTGATTTTTCATCCATTCTTGCAAACACTTAAGCAGTTCATGCATATATTCAGACTGAGATGAATAGGTTTATGCTTTGCATCTCGCCTCACTTTACCAAAAAAGGACTGGCAAGTTTTTATTTTTCTGAGTTTGCAACCTGCAAGTTAGAATGCCACTTTTGCAAACAAACACCACAGAGACAGCTGACCAACAAGTGACAACTTAACTTCTGCTGTCATTCATTGGTAGAATGCAGGTCACTTAAAGAGAGTCGCTTTTAAAATAAGTGATTTATAAACCCGCAGACTAAAGAAATGAAGCATCAGCAGCAGATTGTACAATGTGTAGCCAGTCTATAAAACCATCCTTTTGAGCAAGAATAATAAAAATGAAGAAGGGTGTCTCACTCCATGAAAAAAAATCTGTTTGCAAACTTTTATTTTCATGAAACATGGGAGCTTTACTCTGCCAGCAAAGTGTGATTGATTGCAAACCTAAGTAAACTTTTTACCACTCTTTTCAAAGAGTGGTTAAAAAACTGCACAGATTTTAATACCCATCTCATTTCCTTTCACAGTGGCAAACTTGAAAAAGACAAAAGAAAAGTGGCTGAGTTGTAATATTCAAGGGAACATACACTAAAACAGTAGTAGTAGAGTATACATATATCTAAGCCTGGATGTATAATTTTGGCCCTGCGTGGATTAGAAAAAATCAAAAATATATTCAAACTTGTGCATCCAATTTTTGGTTGTTGCAAAAATACTTCCACCATAAAAGGGGGTTTAAATAAAGGCATGAAAGCCCCCAAATAATATGACAGTTATGTAGATGATGAGCGTATGCAGACTTCTAGCTGATATATATACTTGGATGAATCATCATGGGTCAAAGTTAAGTGGCTTAAAGAAGCAAATAAAAGCAAAATTAATAGGGACAAAATAGCAAGGAACAGGATTCCTTCTTGTGAATCAGTGAAGTCCACAAAAAGTTTTAAGAAAGTATGGAGCTCTACAGAGGTCATATTCTATTTTGATTCATATTACTTTTAAAAATAACTGCATTATCTGTTAATATTTTGTATAATGAATAGTAACTAATAGTAAACGCCTTAAATTACAATCACTGACCCTTTTGTTTTGATTTACATCTATACGACGTTTATTCATTTTTAAACGAAATACTAAACTAATCTCCATGTAAACTGAAGAACATCTTAAGTAACGGGAGGCCAGTTTCTGCAGGGTCTCGTTCGGAGCTGTCCGTGGTGCTGTGGGGCTTCTGTTCTCATGGAGGCCTTACTGGCAGGCCCATTGTTTCTAATCTGAATGTAAATGAGTTTAACCAGTCAGGGCTGTTGCTCATATCCTCAAGGCTCTGAATCTGAAACAGGTTTTACTGCAGACGTAAAACAAGTTTCCGGAAAAGTTAGAATAGCTTTTCTGGAAACAAAGTTAGGATAATGCACTTTATGGCAATAAAAGAAAATTGAGGATTTGCTTGTCTGTATTCTATAGGAATATGCCGCCTGCAACCCAACGTGCTTACGTCATAGGCAGAGGAAATGTCTGATTGGCTGCTGTAATCCTTAGAATAAACTGTCATGACAACCCAGGCTGACTTCTGTGAACAGCTCTTAAATCACTTCCTTCAAATGTACAGCGTCGACACACTGTAATATGCTGACAACAGTCATCTCTCATAGGCTACATAAATATGGGGCTCGTTTCAGTGCCAGCATCCAGCCGTTTCCCGTCTTACCTGCACTGACTGGAGGAGGCTGCGTCCATGTCCGATGGTGCTCTGCTGATAAGGCGAGTGTTTAAGCTGCTGAAGCCCGGGCTCTGTCGGTGTTGAGTTCACGGTGGTCAAACCGGTTGGAGATGGAGCCTGCGGACGGAGCAACGGAGATCATGCTACGCGCTGACGTCGGTTCACATATGATGAAGAGGCGGGGCGTAGTCAGCTCACGGGTCCCTTTGAAGAAAATCCTATTTTCCACCAGGCTGGTTACTCACTGACCCGAACAGTGGCAGAGACAGAGCTGGAATTCTGTTTTACAGGACATAACATGGGAACTACGGGAAGCCATTAGAAGACACCAGAGGGGAGAGCAGACACCAGGGGGAATGAATACCCCAACCTAGGCTACAGTGTCAATCAGTTTTGACCTGCTGCCGAAAATTAGAGCTCAGATAAGCGTTAATACAAACGAATATTTCTTTTAAAGTCCAAAATAAGAGATGACACAATGTGCTCAAACAGTCTGTATAGTTTTACTCTCACTTTTATAGTGCTTCACAATTCAAAGTGCTGAGTCATGTGTTGGGAAATGAAAATGAATGTGACAGTAATAGAAAGCAGAACAACTACATCTATGGACATAAATAATAATAATAATAATAAAAAACAAACCATGTAATTCTTCTGTCACTACAAGTATTTTATTTTAAGTAAACGTGAATCAACAATGTTTTATTTAAATTTTTAAATGATTTAAAACAAACTTAACTCAAGCTGTTAGCCTTATATTTTTATCTCAAGACATACCTCCTCCCTATAAGTTACAAAGTGGCTATATTTTTATCTAGTTTATTTATAAATCATGGGTATACATCATGGGTATTGATGGCTGGGATTTGGCAACAAGTAAATAAAGCTGATGTCTTTGAAGCTGTAAAAATGGACAAGGATGTGGAGCATGGTTGAAATTAATAATTTTCTGAGGGCAAGGCGACTCTATCAGAACATCTTAGAGATTCCCTCTCCTGTTTGTTCCTAGTCTATAATGACATGTATCTACCAAACATAGCCCAAGAAACAAGCCGTAGGAAACCAGCCACATAATCATGCCAAGGCTGTAGATGCATGTATCAGGCTATTAAAACAATGTATGCTGATGAGTAATACTTTCTTTTGCACAATGTGATTGGCCAGGTGCATGTGTGTTGTTTACTCAGGAAACACCAGTGTAATGCATTAGTCTGTCTATATCAGACTAATGCATATAGTCTGATATAGACAGACTGGAGGTTGCTGAAGTGGTGCTACTCTGGTTTAACCCCATAGTTATGCACTGCTGCTGCTGCTGCTGCTACTGTTGTTGCTTTGTATTTATGTGTCATGTAGCCTACTGTAATATTTTCATTACATTGAACACCTTGAATATAGTAAGAATGGCAGCAAAGAAGAAACTTCGATCAAAGAAAAGCAATGATGTTGATTGAAATTCTGCAGGATTAGTTATCAGATAATAGATGTGGTTATTTGTATCTGACAAATGTATCAGAATATTATTTGTCCAGAGAAGAAAAGATGAGTGCCACTGTAGAGTAGTATTGAAAGTAGTAATTAAAACCTCTATGTATCAAACCAAAGAATTAATTGGTGTCTGTATTAGTAGTGTTTATAGACACTAATAAAATGTGTTTTAGCACATTTTATTCCTGTGCTAAAACACATGAATAAAATTACATGATAACATGACTCTAACTTTCATTTGACAGCAATTTGACGTAAAAGGTTTCATTAACTATATAAAGTAAAAGATAGATTATAGATTTGATTTATTTATTCAAGCATATTTGTATTGCTAAACGAACTTGCCCCTCTCAAAATGGCGAACGCCCTGACGTATGTCTTCTACTGAACAACGATGCCATAGAAACAGGTTGAAACTATTGGGTCTACCAGCCAATCGGGAAGCAGTTTACTGGACGTACGGCAAACGCCGTTGCTATTGATACAGACTAAACCAACATCAACTTCAGCTGGCGTGTTTTTTGTAAAAATGAAGTTTCTTACACGGTGGTAAGAGTTTGTTGAAATAATTTCTTTTGTTGGCACACATTTTATTTTATATGTTAGTATCAGGCTAATTTTACGTTGTTTCGTTGAAAAATGTTCGAGAAGTTTGTGTATGGTGGTGAACAGCCACATAACAACGTTTGTTACAGTTAGCACAAGAGGACCTCAACAAATAGTTAAAACCATTTTGTCCTTCTGTATATTAAAAAAAAGCAAATTTTTATTCACCTTTTTTGACAGAACGCTGAACTTTTCTGTTGATAAAAAGGCTTAAATTTTGCGGTAGTAGCTTATTTCAATATTACGTTTTTAGTTACATTAGCACAGCAAAGACGTTTTTTTTTTTGCTTAATTCGGAAAACATTTACAGCACCTGTGACTCGGCCTATAGTTTGAAGCTATAATTTTTCGGACAAATGTTGCTTGCAGCCGAAATTAAAAACGATCAGTTGTATTAATCAAATGAATAGTACATTCACCCCTATATATTACAAATAATTGTATTTGTATTTGTAATTGTATTTTTAATATATATTGTATTTGTAATACAATTACAAATAATTGTATTTGTAATATATAGGTGTGTATATTTTACACCCCTATAACTTATACTGCTTAGTGTGTGGCTGACACTGTCTACATAAGGCAACAAACATACACTTTTCCAGTTCTTAAGAGGTAGTAGACAGATACTTATATTTTAAAGGTCTGGGGTTGGGAAAGTGGCTAATTATTTTCTGTGCTGTGTTAACCTCTTTGGAGAGTCTCTGCTGCTGATTAGCTGGAATTCATCTTGCTATGTGTTACTTAATTCTTGCAATACAATTTGTAATATACACCATGTTTTTTTGCAGGTGATTGTGCTACAGAATTCATTCAAAATGAAAGCAGTTCAGCTTCAGCAGTTAACCTCTAAGCTTCGCAAACAGAAAGTCCTGGTAAAGGAGGACAAGCCAAGACGGGTGAGCAGATCCTGCTGTCTCTGTGTTTTATTTGTCAACAGCAACATCAAAAGTTAAAAACACTTCAGATATTTGAGTTGGGTTTTCCTGATGAGTTCTCATGCTCATTGTAATCAGTGACCTGCATTTTGGATATTGTCCAATGCTTTTAAAGAACCTTCTTCAAATGACTAAGTGTCCTAATAATTAGGTTGGCTCCTTATAGAAAACAAAAATCAATCCTTGATTACAGTGGCAATTTTATGCTTGTGTTTTATCTTGCTTCTTTTATGAATGCTCTCAGATTGACTTGTGATCCATATTCAACTAAACATATGTGTCTCTGTATATTCAGATTTTCAGGTAGTAAAATGGCTAAAACTATTTTAGCATCTGACTCTGGATGTGGTTGGTTGGAACAATTTATGTCCCATTTTATCTTTGCCCTCACGTAACAACTTAATAGCCTTTTGAGATGTTGAGCCTCTAATGAATGATAAAGAAAACAATTTATTAAGAGCAAGTTGGTAAATGAACAACCATCACTGCCAATTAAGGGTCCAACCAGATCTGTGGCAATTGCATATTTAGGAAGTCCCATACCTCCACTGTTGCAAGAGATGTTAATGGTGTACTTAAAAAGTACAATTCAGGAAAATTCTATTACATTTATTTCCCTCCAGTGTAGTTTTAAGTATAAAATAATACAGTCAAACTGAATTAATGTACCTTGAAAAGTCTGGTTAGATGCATTGAGTCATTCACTTTCATGCGTTCACTTCTCCCAAGCAAGCAAGTGGAAAAGAGTGACTCCTTTTAGCAGGAAAAAACCTTCAGCAGAGCGCAGCTTGGTACTATTGGCTATCTGCTGTAAGCAGCTTGGGCTTGAGAGAACTGAAAAAAGACAGAAGAGAAAGAAAACACAGTTAAGGTAGCAAAGCACTATCAATTGCACCATATATGAAAGAGACTACAAACTCAGAAGTATTGAACTGAAAGCATTTTGTATTGTATTAATACAACCCTTTGTTAATTTTGTGGAATAAATTACATTTCCATTCAAACATATTGTTTAACTCATTGCCTTCCTTCTCTAAAGCAGATAAATTGTTTCTGAATAGTGTTGTATGAATCCAAACCTGTCGGCTGTTAAATATTGCATTTATCATAAGACTTCCTGCTACATTATTAATCCAGCTGAAATTCCTTTTTGACCTACCTCTGAAATGGGCTAAGTGCAGTTAGATGTTTCTTTGTCTCTGGTACATTGATAAGGAGGTCTCATCAGATTGTGCAGCTTAGGTTTTAACCACAAAATATGGTTGATTGCTCTCACCGAACTAAGCTTTCTTCATTACTGGTGTTTGATCTGGCATTAAAGAGACAGCCAGTGCAGACTGGATAATAGACCCTGTTGTGTGATTGCAGATGACTCCATCAGTTTTTAAGCAAGAAATGATGCAGTCCTCAGAGGAGCGCCTGAATAACATCACAGAGGTTCATCTGCCCCTCAGGCTCGAGACTCCAGAAAGCAACACCACTCTTTCCATGGTAGATGTCGGCAAATGTTGTCATTCCTCAAGACCTTTTTAGTAATAATATATGAGATAAATCAGTTGTAATGTTTCGGGATGACACATGAACCATTGGTTCTATGATTGAATTTATAAAAAGCTTGAATTTTGTGCTATTAAAACATTATAAATGACAATCCTAACAATGAAATACTTAAAAACATGTTGTATGAAAGGTTTCTCATTATTCTTTTAGTAAATAGAGTCCATCAGTGTGCAATGTAGTCTTTGTACAATTACAGCTCCTCCTTAAAAATCTCTGAGGTTTGTCAGATGAGATGCAACCTAACTGACTTGTGAGCGAGGAGAGCATTAAAAGAAGAAGCAGCCAAGAGGCTGCAGAAGTTTAGAGCTCATATGGGAGAATCTGTTAACAGGATAGCTGTTAGTCTTGCAAATCATAAATCTACTATTGGTGGAAGAGTGGCAAGAAGAAAGCCATTAGTGAAATAAAGCCACGAAAAGTCCATTTCTAAGTTGCTAACAAGCAATGTTGATAACACAGCACACATGTGGACAGAGTGATCTGGTCTGAACCCCAAAATACGGTTTTGGCTTAATTGCAAAATAATATATCTGACAAACGAGCAGCAATGCACATTGGCCTGAACACACCATACCCACAGTGAGGAGCAGTTCTTTGGACAGAAGTTTAAAAGTTATGTCTTCCAGTAATTTTCTTCTTGGAAAAAAGACACATTTTTACATTGTGTAAAAATGTAAAAATTTTTACACAATGTGTAAAAAAATTTACACAATGTAATTATGTGATTAAAAGTTTGATTAAAAGTTTAATCAAACTTTTAATCACAGTTTGATTAAAACTGTGATTAAAACCCACAGTTTTAATTAAACCCACAGTGAAGTGGGTTTGGATTAACACTAAACCCACTTCACTGTGGGTTTGGTGTCAAGATACTTTTATCGTAGCAGAAACTGAGAAACTACAGAGTCAACGAAAGATTTGATATTGGGCCTGATACTTTCCAGCCGGAAAACAACTCTAAACATACAGCCAGAACAACAGTAAAATTGTTTAGATCAATTCATATTCATGTGTTAGAATAATCCAATCCAAGCTCTGACCTAAATTAATCTTTTGCAGGACATGGAAATTGATATTTGCAGAATACTCTCTATCCAGTCAAAAAAAAAAGAAGAAACAAATTCTCAGCTACCAAAAAAAAATTGCAAGAAAATAAGTCTCTATACTAGTAAGCAAAGCTGGTAGAGGCAGACAAATACTGACTCAAGAAGATTGAATACAACTACTCAGCGCACCTTTTATTTACTTGTGAGAAATATGAAAGTGTGTCTTTTTTTCCAGGAAGAAAATTACTGGAAGACATAACTTTTAAACTTCTGTTCAAAGTTATGCCCTGCTTTGTGTTGGTCTATCATATGAAATACCAAAAATATGACGCACTTTAGGTACCAAATTAGCTTCCATCAGTCAGCAGCTGCTACTTGACCAGAGTACTTTGCTGTCAAAAGTTCATTCAAGGCATTTAAAATTAATAAACACCTCCTCAGCAAATTAAAAAATTTGCATCTCACCTTGTATGCTTTTCTGTTGACTTGTTAAATATGCAAATCTGAATGTGACAAATCTCCAATATGGGCCACTTATCCTGCAGTGATAAATGAAAGTCCCGCTGAGTATACACCAAATAGGTCAGAACAGAATTTATTTAGATTAACTGTAATAAGCTATGCTGTTCTATATATAGCTTGTGAGATTTAGAGACGTTTAAAACAGGCAATGCTATTTTTAGATTTTTTCAGCTTAATGTCTGAATCCTGTGAACTGCTTTTCTGCTATCCATCATTCAGTCTTGAGAACTAAGCAAGGAACAGAGAAATTACACAATGAAAAACACATTTGTTTTGCCAGACTCTATCCAGTATTCTGTATTGTAAAACTTGATTAACTGTTAAGTGTGATAATTTTTTAGTTATCTATCTCATGCCTTAAAGTAAGGATTTACTTTTATCAGTATGAATGTCCTATAGTTATTGACTAACCACCCAACGATGGTTACAGTGGAAAAAAAAAGAGAAACCTGACATTTCAAAAAAGGCCCAACTATTTAGCACTTATTACCCTTTAGCCACTTCTTTTTGTTCGTTTACTATCATAGTACCGGTAAGTTAATCACCTGCTTGCATTAACATAGTTTCAGCTTGGTGAATACTGTTCTCAAAATAATTAAATCACCTTTTTTAAAAATGATTTCTGGTCTTCACTAAGGATGTTTGTATAACACCAGTATGATGCAATTATGGTGGATGATACAGAATGTATGCCATTGCTGAGATTGCTCCTTTACAGAGCAGCAGTTAACATGTTCTGCAGAAACAGAATACTAAATGTATTAATGTAGTGATGCAGTTCCTTGTAAAAGTAGCCATACACTTTAAAATATTTTCCCACTCATTCACAGTACAACCACTTTATATTTTATATGATAGATTAAAAGAAAGTAGTGTATATTTGTGAAGTGGAAAGTTGCAAACCTTGGTGTTTGTGCTGCCATTATTTCAAAGAAATAAGTACTTACCTAGCTTCATTATCTAAATCAGGGGTGCTCAAGTCCAGTCCTCGAGAGCTACCACCCTGCAACTTTCAGATGCACCCCTGCTCCAACACACCTGAATCAAATGAATGGTTCGTTACCAGGCCTGTTCAGAGCTGATCCCCGTGAGTAAGGCTGCATCTAAAATGTTTCAGGACGGTAACTCTCGAGAACTGAACTTGAGCACCCCTGATCTAAATCAAACAAAATAGGTGTCGGTCAGTTGCTGTTTTCTTCGTTCTTGATAATGCTTTTTATTCACTAATGTTTTCTAATAAACCTTTTAGGCCTTAACAGAACAGCGGCATTTACACTGAGATTAAATAAAAGACCTGTGGACTCTAAATATTAATTACTTTGTTGCATAGTACTTACATAGGGGTATCAATCTACAAACTACTGAATGCATTCCACCTTTTGGGTTTCCTAGTTTATAAAAACAATGTGGAAACCAATATTTTCCTTTTTCTTCATAAATGAGTGCCATCATACAGTATGTTGGCCTATCACATAAAACATTAATACAAAGGCTTGAAGTTTGTGGGTGTACTGTTTCAAAATGTGGAATGGTTTAAGGTGTATGAATTATTTTGCAAGACGCTGCTTCAGAAGGAGTTCTTTAGAAATATGCATGCATGTGTGTTTTTTCAGCTGTCCCCAGTAAAACCGGACCGTCCGATTTTCCAGCCTTACCCATCAGAGCTAGTCTTCCAGAACTTTATTCCTTTACAAACCTACAGTTTGCCTCTGCTGCTTCTCAACAATGACCAGGTTTGTTCAAATGAAACTCTGAATCGTTCAAATAAATATGATTGAAAGCAATATATGGCTAAGCGAGTCTTTAAATCATAACATATTCGGGGATAAATGGACAAAAAACATGTACTGTTTTAGACTACTTGGCCTGTCCAAGCAAAAATAAACCTGTTGTGTCTTATTGTAGCAGTGTTGTGTGCAAGTAATTGCAAATAATTGCAAAAGGTCATGGTGGATTGAAACAGATGTACAAGCAGGAGTCAATATTAGTGCTCTGTGAATTCTACTTTGTTTCAACTGTTTCAGCAATTGTTGTTTTGTTTAAGATTGCACACCCTGTGAAGTTGGAGCAGGATATTTCAGAACAGTTTCACGTGGCGGGTCCAGAGAATGGAAGAAGCAAAATAGCACCAGGAATGACTGCCAGTTTTATGGTATTCTTCACCCCACAGGAGAGCAAGGTGCTATTTCTGATAATATTCACTACAAAATTTATGAAGCAGAAAGTCTTATGTAGATAAAATATTGTGCTTCTGGGAGGATGTATTTGAATTTAGAAAACATTTTCTTAGAGAGTTATGGGTTAGCTGTTTGAGGAGACTTGCTGTCAAGTGTAGAAATCTAATTTCACAGTCATAGTTACTATGTTCTTTTTTTAACAGTTATCAGAATGATATTTTTTTATGATGATGTCCTGACTTTGAGTTTAGTGGCAAGACTTAGGAATCACATCTCTTTATCTGTGGTACTTGTGACTTGTAAGCTCAATTTTATCGTCATAGCAAAGGCTGTTTCATGTTTGACTGAGGAGTACACTGTTATTAAATGCCATATGTGTGTTATTAAAAATTGCAATTCAGTCCAGTTGGATTGTTGGGATTTGGTATTCAGATAGGTCTAGTTTTATCTATATATTAAGAAATCTTTAAGTGGGTCATAACTGATGTTAGAGGTTTTTGTTATTTGAGTAAAATGTATGTATAAACTAATTGTGTCTATATATTTTGCGAGAAGAAAACCTCAGTTATTCATTGGTTTGTCTTTTTAATTTTTGTGTTGTCTGTTTTTTGTCTCAATTTAGGACTACAGCCACAGACTGATTTTTGTTTCTCCAAGAGAATGTTTTGAGATTCCAATTCGTGCCATTGGGCCCCGCGCCATACTTGATTTTAAAGATGAGATTCATTTACCTTCTTGTCTAGTGAAAGCATCCACAGAGAAAACTCACTTTGTTTGCAACATAGGCAACTGTAAGGCCAATTTCAAGTTGCGCACAAAAAGGTTAGAACTAGTACAACATGGCATGATTTCAAATTAAATATTTCTCATACATTTTATATTCAAAACAGATGTGAATAAAACTGTTCAAAATGAAAAAAAAACCCATTTGTTTAGAAAATCTCCAGGAGCTACAGTGTCTGGAAACATTGTATAAGATTACAATAATGACAGATTTATGTCTCAATTGTTCATGGCCGATTTTGTTGTTAACAGGCCTTTTTCAGTGACACCCTCTACTGATATTCTCGATGTTGGAGAAGGCATCCAGGTGACTGTGGTTTTCCAGCCCATGAAAGTTGGAAAGTTCCAGCAAGACCTCATCCTGCAGTACGACACTGGTGAGACTCATTTAAGCTTATTATCAAAACATCCATTATTTCCAAATACTTTCCTTTAACTATACTTTTGAAGTTAACCTAGGTAATATTGAAAATATTCCAAATTGCAATTCATTGGGAATTATAGAAATTAAAGGGAATTAACTTGAAACAAACAACTATATTCAAGCACAAATATAACAGTTTTTTATAGACAGAAATCTAAGGGAAGCTAAACTTTAATACCTTATATCAAAAATGCTTACCTATCTATATATCTACAAAACCTACTTTACTTTATGCAGACCACGGGCTCAAATATGTGGGCTCACTACTCTTGAGCTCTAAAAGTTAACTGTACATTTTATGATATTACTGCATGTGGGGGTATGACCTCTATGGCACCATCTTGATCAAGTTCACTTGCACGAAATCTTACTGTTTAGTCAAGATTATGCTAAAATATATATTTTCTTCATATTTAAAGTCCCTGTTAAGGGTTAGTCTTTTGATATTTTATATTCCATGTTTCTTTCTTCCCATTTGTATAAAGTCCAATAAATACTGGTTAATTCAGGTGAAATGCTTCCAATGTTGAATTTTGCAACACGAACAAAGACAAACTTTAATTTTGAGAACATTATAGTGATTTCATTGTTACTGTACTTATTGGTGTTATTTCATCTAAAATAAAATCCTTGCACACTTTAAGAGGTGAACTAAATGAGAGGCAGCACACTTTCAGAGATTTTTATACATTTATTTGAGAGACTGTGAAACTTATGTCTATATTCTTGTTAAACTTGGTGTCATTTAACATGCATATTAACTCAGAGAGAACTCTCCTATAATTTTGGAACATTAAATATGGCTAATAAATATAATCATTTTAATATTAATTATATGTATTGTCTAAAGGGACAAATTGAGACTAGAAATATAGTTTGCAGCTTACATAAAATAGAACTGGAAAGGAGAAAATATATTTGCTGTAGTCATGGAGATAAACACCTTAATAAGATTCTGAGACCAGCAATGACCCTAAAGCAAAACAAAGTTGCGGCACACCATCAACGCACAAACACAGATTCACAGTAAGAGGAGTGGCTATAATTTCTTTACTGCATGTCAGATTTGTTAGATGGGCTTTTGGCTTTATTTCTTGTTTTTATGTCACATTATCTTCACAGCCTTGCAAATAGACTCTCTAAGTCTAACTCACCGTGCATATGTTCAACTAATAGCCATGAGTACAAAATCTATTGTTTTATCTGCATTACTGGCATGGAGTTTGGTTACTGTTCTACTTTCTGCCTGCTCTTTTAAAACACCTCCTGATGGACCATTTTGAAATCTGAAGTCATCATAGAAGGCATCAGAGCTGCTAAAACACCAAAATCACATAAGGATAGTTTCTGTATCAAAATGTTATGTTTTGACTCCACCAGTACAGATTGTATTTTGCAATAAAATCAACAAATTTATTATGAGATAAAAGCATTGATTGAAATTTTAATCAATGCTTCAATCAAGAATTATATGACCATAGGCTCATTTAATCAAAGTGAAGTTTATTTGTCTAGCATCTTTCAGCAACAGAACCCAGAGCCTGAGCTCCATAAGAAGAAGTCCTGTTTTTGGAAAAGGGTCATGGCTAGACTGTAGAAATGAATTAAATATAAATGGAAGTCATTTCAAAGACCTTGTGACATAGAAAGATGTAAACATGTGTCTGTTTGTGTGAAATATTTTGTCTTGTGTGTGAGAGTGACAACCTGCCTGCTCTCACCCAGTTGAACAGGTGAATGGATGGATGGATATTGAATGAAACACATTTGACCTCTGTGCCATGCAGTATAAAAGCTTGGTTTAAGAGTTTTGTACAAATTTTTGTCTGTAGTGAGAATTATTATTATTTTTTACTAAGGAACAGCAACCGTTCATCTGCTAGCTAAATGCTGGGCGCTAAAAATAGTGACTTCAAAACATAAACAGATTAGGGACTGGGATAAATAAGCTCTAGTTCTGACCCAGGCTGGTCACATAAGTCTCTTTGAAAGCTATTTTCAGACTTACTGAATCCTGTGATGTTTTACGCATGCCAAAAAGAAAAAAATAGCTTAATCATGTTAGCTATGCATCATCAAGGTAGACATATTTCTCCTTTTAATAACCATGCGTGTATGAAATACTGCTAATCCTTTTTCATTTTATGGGGAATAGATTCTTTGTTTAGCTTTTATCTCTGCATATTTTAAGTTTGATAACATTTCCTTACAGTAGAGTATGAATAGAAAATATAATATCACTTTAAACTTTAAGTTGTTGAAGCTGAAAACATCCAAATTAGTTTCCAAATTGAAGCATGATCAGTACAAAATGTACAAAGTGGTGAAATGACCAGCACCTGAACAAAGCAGAAAAATAGATTGCACAGTTTTTCTATGCATGTCTATTGCATGCACACTGGGACATAATGCATCATTCTGTTCAAAGCCAGTGCAGGTTTAAAAATGTTACAGCTTCTTTTGCTGTCTTATTTGTTGTTTTAAAATCTTTGTTGTGTCTTGAAAACATCAGATTTTGTCGCTGCTACTGATTTTAAGCACAAGATGGACAGCGCTTAGGGATTGCTGAAGAATTTACTTTGACAGGTCTGCAGCACTGATGGGACTCTGATGATTGTTTGCAAGCACAGCAAACAACTTAAGAAAAGGCAGCATACACAAACAAAACATACAGGCGTTCAGAATCAAGCATGTGTGGATAGTTGTACTCTCCCACAAACCTCCTGCGGCATCTGCAGTAATCAATGTATTGAAGGAACTGATGAGCCCTGCTGCTGTGTTCTCAAAGAAATTATGAGGAAAGAAAGCCAGCAGGAGGAGAATGGGGCAAGAGATCCGTGATGAAAGCTGAGCAATAAGCTGTAGCTCTCCCTGCCTGTCAGCTCCTGTCATAACATCACAGTCCTGTGAGATAATTGCTTTTCTCTCTGTATCCCACAATTCTTGTTTCTCTTCCTTTCATTTCCTTCCATCATTCATCGGCCACTTCATATGTTTTTAAATATTACTGATTAAACTTTAGCTACAATAACATAAAGCTACATAATTTTTAAAGTTTAACCAGTAATACTTTTATAACAAATTTATGTCAGATTATGATTTCTTGGTTAACTTCAAGCTGTCATAACAAAGACATTTTGAATTATGTTAACTTTGTATTAAAAGTGCCATGATTTACCGAATGACACTTTATGACAACAGTCATAAATATTCATGAAGACTTACTCGTGTTCATGACAGGTGTTATGTCATGTTTATGACGGTGTCATGACAGTCTTATTCACAACCCGTCAAATAAAGTGTTACCAATATGTTAATTGTAGTGGAAATTTGAACAAGAGACGTACACCAAACAAGGACTAAAAGAAAATTATTTCGCTTTCATGGGTAAATTGCATTGTCTCTGATTTGAATGTAAACAAAGAGTTACTGAATTTACATGGCTCCTTGTTCTTGGTGGCTTTATACAAAACCTGATTTTGCATCTTTTTTTCCTGGTTGTTGCTTTAATCAAGGACAAACTCAAAAATTAACTTGATTTACTCAACAACAGCTACCAACAAAAAAGTGTATTCTATCCAAATAAATGTTATAATACTCTACCCTTAGCAGCCAGTCTTACACCATTTAGTTGATATATCTTCATTTGATGCTTCTTGTAGCCATATGCCGTTCTCCGACACATTTGGTGAACAGTTTCCGCAGGTCGTTGCTTTTAGAGGTGAGGTGTCTGAGGGATTTCTTGCATACAGTCTTTTGCAAGATTTGAGCCATTGTCATGTTCCAATGTCTAGTTCTGCTTCAGTTTTAATGTTTTTTTTTGTTTTGTTTTTTTACAGTTGTCTCACATTGTCCTCAAGTCCCTTCTTATACACCTGAAACAGACAATTTTATTTATGTATGACTTAAAACTGTGGTCTTTGTTGAAGTTGCTATAATTTATTCATTTTTATATTTCCTTTAAATACATGTTTTTTTAAAACATGTAATGAAATTAAAAAATCTTATTTGTTTTGTAAAGTGAAGATGGTAAAAATCACTCCATCTCACCCTCTCTTATCAAGCTAATGAAACAAATAAAAAAGGTAAGAGCACTGGTTTTACCACTTAAACTTTTAACACGATTGCTTGTTTTCTATATCTCTCTCAGGTGAAGATGTCCACATCAGTTTGTTTGGGACTTCAGAGGCACTGAACATTTGTCTTCAACCTGAGCCTTTAAATCTGACGAAGACTTATATCTCCCTGACCAGCTCTCAGACAGTATCACTCACCAACTGCAGTGGCATTCCTCTTCAGTACCATTGGACAGTGTCTCCAAGTGAGGCAAAAGATGACCTGTCCTTATTCAGGTTTGGATTAGAAAAAGCATAAAATGCACACAGTCAAGCTTTCTTACTGCATTCACTTTCTGTCTGTCAGCAGCTTTTTGCTCTTCTCATGAGCCAGTTTTTCCACTTTGGCCCACCTTACTTACACTTTGTATTCCTTTTCACCTTCTGTCCACTCTCCAGGGAGAACTCTGTGCTTCAGCAGGAAGAGGAGAAAAGGGAGGAAAATATGTGTCAACCTATTCAGTGTGAGTCTGACCCCACAGCAATCCATCACCCCCTGCTGCTGTCCCAAAGCCTGCAGGAGAGCAAAAGCCATGCTGCAGAGGACTGCCCTTCTACACTTTCACTCAACGGCATAACATTGGAGCCAGTGGTGTGTTTGGATTTTCACTTCTTCACTATACTATCCTTTCATTCTTTTTTTATTGAACCACTAATTGTTTTCACCTTACAGCTCATGATATTGTTACCATAAGCTTTACAGTTGACACAGTGCAGTCAGGAAAGTACCATTCTCCAGACAACTGCCAAACCAACTTGTCTTTAGGACTGCCAGTGATAGAGGAATGATTTGCCACTCCAGAGAACACTTTTGTAGTGCTTTAGAGTGCAGCAGTGACTTGTCCAGCACTGTTGAATGTCATGTTTAGCATTATTGCACACGGGGATGTTAGGCTTGGATACATCAGCTTAGTCATGGAAACTCATTCCCATGAAGCTCTCTACACTGTCCTTGAGCTAATCTGAAGTCCTTGTGAAGTTTGTAGTTATTGATTCTGCAAAAAGTTGGCCAACCCTGCAAACTTTGTACATCAGCATCAGTCAACCCCAGTTTGTAATTTTATGTGAGCTACAGCTTCGTAGCATAGTTGCTGTGTGTGTGTGGTTGGGGCGGTTGGGGTGAGAGAAGGGTCAAGGAGTGTGTGTTTATGTATTTCAAGCACGTTTGAGAGATAGTAGACAGAATGCCTGGGAAAGATTGGTGAAAAAAGGGTGAACTGTGTAGTTTAGTCAATACACAAATTTTGATAAGATATTTGGGAAAAATAGTAGTGAACACAAACATTTTTTTAAACTCCTACCACATATACACACCGCACACACAGTTCTTGGTGTGTCAAGTTCAGAACCAGTAGTAGGCAATGCTATTTTCTGTTTTACATCTGGATCATGATGTCTCTAAATTAATGATAATTTTTGCTTCAGATGGGAGAACTTTGGCCTAACACTACAGCAAACTTTCTCATTGTCTTCAAGCCAGAGGAGGCAAAAGTTTACCAACACACCGTTTATTGTGATGTCACAGGTTAGTAGATACAACTTAAGCTTTTTGCTAGTTTTTAAATAGAATAATGAAATTGCAATATACCTACTTTCATGTAGTGTTTAAAATATTCATATTTCTGTATTTTTTTTTTATGTTAGTACTATGTTTGTATATTCGTAGAATGTATGTTAAAGGATTTAGGTAACAAACATGTGGCAGAAGGTTTGATCAGAAATGTTTCTGAAATTTGTCTAGAAAGTTGAATGTAGGAGTGACGTCATATCTCGCTTAATATATCTGAAGACAGAAAACAATGAGATTTTCTTGTTTGTTTTTGTTTAAGCAATATGAAATGTAGAAATAGTTGGCATAAATTCAAATTGAATATTTAGAAATATGGTGAAAGGATCAAGAACTCTGCAAATAAAATCTTTTTAAAAATGCATTTTGAGTACTTGGTCATAAATGTTGATAGAATCTCTTAAAAAGTTAATTCTACTCCGTAAATTTAAATATATGAAATTTGTAAATACAATTTCTTTCATGATGAAAGCTATCTTCAAACTAGTAATAAATCTTTTGGTTTGGTAGTTCTTCACCACCTTGAAGCTGGCTGTTTTTACAACTTGAGGCTCAGCGCACATCCCTCCTGCTCTGTGAATTGATAGCTTTGGTTTTCTCATAAAAGATTCCTTTTTGCCCCCTGGGAGCCTGTGCTGACAAAGGTTAGACAGACAAAAATGAATGTCGGTAACAAACTACAAGTTTGGCTGTAAACAGAGTGTCCTTCATGTGTCCTTCCCTCTCCCAGTCAGCAGAACACAATTCACTCATTTGTGTATATGTTTTATTGATTGAAGGAGTTATTTGTGTTTGTTCTTGTTATTATTCATATTACTTTACTTCATGGGGCAACAGTACTACTTCAGCTGTATTTCACACAGTAATGTTAAATCTGTCCAACATGAAAACACGTAAAATCAGCTTCATTCCCTGAACATCAACTTAAGTGCAATTTGTTGAACAATTATATCATCTTAGTGGCACTGAAAAGCAGTTGACAACTTTGCATGTGGCCTTCTTTTGTCTCCTTTGAGCCGGATTCCAAATTTCCATAAATTTCCCTGGCAAGTGAGGACCTGACCAACTAATATGACATTTGTTCTGTAAAGCATTGTGACCTAGAAAGTAATGAAGCAAAACAAGCCTCTATATGCATGGACAAAAGCCTATCACTGACACCAATGTTGATTTACGTTTGAATATTTGCAGAATTATGTATTCTGTCTTGTTTCGAAACCTGATATTTGAGAACTAACACCAGATTCTCTGTTGGGTAAAGATCTGGATAGACACACAGATTATCAACAGACTTCTCAAATACTTGTTAGCTTGTCTTTGGGGTGTCATTGCTGTCTTCGTAGCCGTTCTTGTCACAAGACTGGTCTCCATATGTTGGCTCATCCTTTTGCATGTAAAACACACTTACACTTTTTTGTTGTTGATGGTGTCATTCTAGCCCTTAACCAGGCCTGGTGCTTGCTAGGCTGAGTTGAGTGTATTGCAACTTTTTTCACCACAACTCAATGTCTTCACATGAAGTTCTTGATTGTCTAGACAATTATTTATTCAGCCGCAATATTTTAGGCTCCAGTTTCCTGCTTCTGAGGCCATTTTTATGCAAAGTAATGATGTCTTCACACTTTCTTTGGAGATAACCATTGCTAACACAATTACAGTGAATAAAATTACATCTGGCCCCTCTTCTGTAGCAGTCTGTCTGCTGATTATAGTGATTTCAGCTGGGCTTGTCTAGATAATGATAATAATAATGATTATTATTATTGTTAATAATCATTATTGTTATTATTAACAATAATGATATATGTTAATAATAACATATATCATTATTATATGTTAATGATATAATAAAATAATAATAAAATTAGCTGATCGTCTTGAGAAAAAATACAATGACTACAGGTAAAATAAATGGTAAATCTATTAAAATGCTGAATATATTTTGTCATTAAAGTCAGCAATTTAAGCAAATTGACATCTGGATTATCCCAATAAAATCAACATCAGTGCAAACATATTTCAGAGTTTGTAATACACACCATCTGCATCAGTGCCCAAACTCTACCTTTAGCCTTTAAACTTGTTACACAGAATAAATAGAAATTTAATTGTCACTGTCAATGTCCTACTGTCTCTGTTTAGGCAAGCAATCACCATTACCCCTTCGGATCAAAGGTGAAGGCCTTGGACCAAAACTCAAGCTCAACTATAACCTGATGGACATAAGAAATGTCTTTGTAGGTGACAAAGATCATTATGAGGTAAGAACTAGACGAACAAGTTAGAACCATCTAAGTTGCTGTTAACGCGAACGTCATGCTTTTACGATCCCAATTCCAGTGAAGTTTGGATGTTGTGTAAAGCATAAATAAAACAGAATATAATGATCTACAAACCCTTTTCAAACTATATTCAATTTATTTCACTACATGGACAAGATATTTAAGGTTCCAATGTATTATCTTTTTTTTTGATGCCTGCAACACATTCCAAAAAAATGTGTTGATTTGCAAATCATCATATTCTCTGTTTATTTATGTTTTACACAATGTCCCAATTTTTTTTTAACATTTTTTTGCAAATCCTTCCATTTCACATTTCAGTCATTCATTTGGTCCTTGAAGGGCTTCACAAAAACAAAGATGACTTTCCCCACTGATGTAGATACATTTTTCGGAAAAATTCAATTTAGCCAGGTGCTTTGAAGATTTTCTGATGCTGGTTGATGGCATAATAAATTTTGACGTATCCACTTGTAGCTGCAGTATCCTTAAACTTGGTCTACAAAAGGGTTTTGAGAAATAAAAATGGTGGATTTGCAAAATTGGTTAGCCTGAAGTCCATGACCTTGTTTAGTAGTTCAGTTAAAAATCTGAAAAGTGTGTTGGACATTTGTATTCTGCCCCCTTTACTCTGACACCGCTTACTGAAAAACCAGTGCAACCAGTTGCTTTCAAATGTAATCTATTATCAAAGTCCAGATGTTTTGTTCAATCTCTGTATAAACAGAGCTGCTCTGTGAACAGAACAAACAACATCATGAAGACATAGCGGACCTGCCAGGGATAAAGAAGTGAACAAATTTAACGAATGTTGCGTTATAAAACAGTATCTCAAGCATTGGCCATTGATGAATAAAAAACTCTTTTTAAACAAAGAGTTTAAACAACTTATTCTGGTGGGGGAGCAAGTAAAGCCTGGTGGCCCAGCAAGGTCATAATACAGGGAAAAAGCCTGGGTTCACCTTTAACCAGGACAATGCTTAACATATAGCCGGAGTTTAACAATCGGAGTATGTATGTGTCAGAATGTCCCAGACCTAAATAAAATTGAAAATGTGTGGTAAGACAGGAGATTTGCATTTCACAGAAGTGTCATCCAATCTGACAGAGCTATTTTACAAAGAGGAATTGGTGACAGAATGTGCAGGTTTATTTACATTGAAGGTGGCTCTACAAAGTATTCTCATTTCACTCAGAATCTGTTTTGAAAATTAAGTCGATGTTGTCAGTTCAAGGTGACTTGGAACTTTTTTCCACTCTATTGAACTCATCCATATGAGTTTGTAGCCTTGCATGGAGCGTCCATCAAAAGTTTTATGTAAAACATAATTTTACTCAGCAATGGGACTTATGACAAAATTGTTTTTTGTTGTTTTTTTAGCTGCAGATGACAAACAAGGGACTGATTGATGCCCCTTTCAAGTTTTCTTGCCCTAAGACCAAGTTTGGCCAGTGTTTTTCCATCCATCCCAAGGAAGGTGTTGTTCCCGCTGGGATCTGCCAGGCTGTAGAAATCACTTTTCAAAGTCGGACGTTGGGAAGCTTTTCTGAGGATTTGCTGTTAGCTGTCACAGGGCAGCCTCAATCTCAAATCCTAACTTTCAGGTGAAGATGGCATGTAAACATACTGTCTAAGTTAATTACAGAGACAATCAGTATTTAAGGTTGTTAAAGTGTTTTTATTAATCCAATTTGTTGTTAATTTTAATTGCATAATCAGTACTTGTGTAATTTGGAATATGTTTTCAAATAGTTTAGAGGTTGCTTACATGTTTTCTGCCTTTCTTTACTTCAGGGGTTGTGTAATTGGCCCCACGTTCCACTTTAATCTGTATGAGCTAAATTTTGGCGATGTAGCTTTTGGTAAGTCACCTTGAAGATCAGAACATCAATCAACCTAGTTTCATTCACTCTATTAATGTTCTCTTCCATATTTTATAAAATATTTTTTTCTATAGGTTTTCCAGCCACACAGACATGTACCCTTTTCAACACATCATTTGTTCCAATGACTTTTGCTTTACATGTCATGGGGGATGGGTTAGGGCCTCGTAGCATTAGCAGTGCCAAGCAGGTGTCTGACTTATCCCCAAAGAGTTGGCAAGGATATCCAACGTGGGACCGTTCTCTTCGACCAGTGGAGTTTACTGTCAGTCCAGCAGCTGGCACTGTGGATGCCATGTCTGATGTCAGCATCAAGGTACCGTCGCAATGACACTGCAACAGTTTGACATTTGGCTGGTCTAATTTCTAACTTAGTGGATACCAAATTAAATTGATAATGCCTTTTAATTTTCCTTTTAATTGTCTTAAAAGGCATCTTTGTACTGTTCCAAAGATGCCTCTTGTGTAAAACTCATGTTTTATCGTATTACGTAAACATAGTGCAATTGTAATAGTTTCTGGTATTTCAGAAGCCTTACTGCAATTATTTTAAACTAATAAATTTAAACTTAATTAATATACTGTAATTAAAATTATCGAGTGTAAATGTTATATTTTCCAGTTTTTGTAGATTTTTTCAGGAAGTGGAACTAATTTTTAGACATTTTGTGGGGTCAAATAATGATTTCCCTCTGTGTTGATGTAAAATAAATGAAAATTAACATTCCTATAATCATTTTCTTTTTTTCTTGCATGTTTCAAATATCTGATTAGGTTACTCTGTGCTCGAACACTGTGAAGAAATATGAACTGGCTCTAGCAGTAGATGTTGAAGGTGTCGGAGAGGAAATCATGATTTTGCCTCTCAATGCCAGGTTCGACACTCACTGCTGACACCAGAAATATGCTCAGAAAATGCTTAAATAAATACAAATTTTCTCTTTTTCTATTACTCTGTTGCATTTAACTTTATCACAAACTAATGCTCACTCAGTGCTTTAGATCTTTTTGTATCCATTCCCTGATTGTACTTTAAGTCAAGGCTAGAATCCAAGGGGGAGAGTAGTTTTTATGGGCATTGTATTTTGACAGCAAAAGCAGTTTAATTTGGCTAAAACAATGTGATGTTCCTGTTTTTTGTTGACTAATATTACTCTAACAATAAAGAGAATAAACAGAGATCTAATTTCAGACCATTTTCATAGAAAATGTTATCAATCATTTTAAAATTTTGGTTTTGATAACTGGGAGAACACAGATGAATCCCAAGTCTTTTCCTCTTTTTCTTCAACTTTATTCTTCATCTTTTCTGTTTTTACAGGTGTGTTGTGCCTAGGATTGAGGTTGAACCTGCCATTTTAGACTTCCAAAGATGTTACCTGGATCTTCCCTATGAAAGAAATTTGCGGCTGATCAACTCCAGTAATCTTCCTGCTTGTTATGGTGTGCTTGATCAGGTGAAGTTAAACCAAGTGATTGGTATTAGAACCAGGCTTTATTGTTATGCATAGCGCAACAAAATGACCCAAGCATGCAGAATATTGCATTTAGTAAGATGGTTGACATGCCAGGTTTTTCAGCTGTCTTTGACTGATTGCTATTGTGACATAAATAACACAGAGACATCTACAGTATATCACTGGGGTTAAATAAGAAAGATTGCTCTGTTGAACCTCACTGTTTCTGGTGCCACAGCTTGAGTGGCATCTCATCAAACCCCACTATTTAGATATTACACAAATCCCAAATTAGCTCATAACTTCCTCTCAAAGGTCTTTTAGGAATGAGACATGGACGTTGTTCTGTTAGCTTCTCAGCGTTTACAGACACCATTAAACTTTGGTGCCAGTCCCCGAATAATTTTCTTTCTCTTTCTTACATTAAAGCTGCAGTATGTAACTTTTATAGAAAATGCTTTTTTTTTTTTTTTTTTTTACATATTTGGTGAAGCTGTCACCATGCCGTGACAGTATGGTAAGAGACAGACAATCTGTGGAAAAAAAAAAATCAAGCTTCTCTGTTTTCTCCCAATGCTCCCAGTACTAACTAGAAACAAGCAACCAGAGCCTGGAGATGAGACTTAGCAGTGTCAGTCACAATCTTGTGTGGTGCCATTAATCCTCTCGACCTCTTTGCTCTCTCATATCGGTACAACTTATGCCTCCTGGCAAATACTGTTTTGAATGCGGTTCACAACAGTATTTGCCAGTAACTGTGGTTAGCATAGCCACCAATGACGGTAGATAAATGTTTTGTTCTGTAATGACAAGTTGTTTCGCTGCCAATAACACATTTACCAGCACATTTAGGTTGAGTGACAGTGTTAAGACCTTCCTCCTGGCTCTGATTGGTTGTTTTTGGTCGGGAGTGGTGCATTTCTCCAGATGGCAATAATAGCTCAGTGAGGAGGTGTTATTGCCAACAGATAATTTTTTCACAGATTATCTGTCTCATAGCATACTGTCACAACATGGTGACAGTTTTAACTTCATAAAAGTTACATACTGCACCTTTAATGCTGCCTAGCAAAACATAGCATAAAAAATGCTAACACTTAAACAAGTTACTAACAGTTTAAACCTACAAGTAGCGTCTTCCATTCATCACCACCATTCCTCCCTTATTTTTCTCACACATCTCCTTCTCGTCCCTATTCTGATAGTTTACATTACTGGGCCTTAGTTCTACCCATTTGGTTAACATTGCTAGATAGACACTTGCTTGTCCAAAAAGAAATTTTGGAGTGAGCAGTTCAGGAGCAAAGAAAATATGGGCACTAGTAAGCACCACTGAATAAAACATTTAAAGTCACCATTTTCAAATGAAACAAAAAATGTTTTTCTCTTAAAATGTATTCACTTAAAGTAGGAGCTACATTCAAGTCAGAGAGCTTTAAGCTAATCATTCTGAAAATAAAATTTCTTAGTGCATGTCTAGTGATGAACAGTTTAAAGAAACTTATAGTCAAATGCATTCTTCCACAATTTGTTCCAACAAATGCTGACTCTGTATCCCTTTATTAAAAAAGTAACACCTTTCCATTCTGCATTTTTAGGAAATTCAGGGAAGTACACCAGTACTTTTTGGCAGCTCTGTGCCCAGAGGAGTTCTTTTGGCTGGTAGCTCAAAGGAGATTCCTGTGTCCATCGTGGCTCGCACTTTAGGAAGGATCCAGAACTCTCTACATATTGCTGTGTTTGGCAGCCTTCAGCAGCCTCTGGTCAGTGAGTTTCAATGGAAATATCAGGGTTGCTACAGGTTCAGTACTTTGTGGCAAATAAATAAATTCTCAAAATTTCTTGTTTACTATTCTGTTCCAGGAGGTCCTTCTATCATGTGTTGGACAGGGACCCATTGTTTATGTTCCCATCTCACAGCTGAAGTTCGGCAGCATTCCTGTCCTGACGGATGCTACTCGAACACTGCAACTTCTCAATCAATCTCCCATTCCTGCTCACTTCAACATCAGTTTGGTACAGCCATCTACAAATTAGTCTTTCACAGCATACATTGCTGGAGTAAGAAAAGAAGGGGGGAGAGCAAACCTTGTATGACTTAAGCATAATAAGGTATCAATAAAACTTGGTTTGTCAGAGTCAGATATTAGGATTTTAGTCTTTAGGTGCAGGTCCATCCTTTTTCTTCTTTTTGCTACATCTGCCATCCACAAATCTTACTGCTAGGGTTTTATAGAAAATGTTTATCAATTTATTGCCTCTCCTCTGATTAATTAATTTCAGTCTAATTAGATCTGATTAAGGAGTTAATGAGTTTGAATCTTGAAGCTCTACAAATAATTAGTTGCATTTTTACAGTTGTTCTTCCCAGATTGGAATGCTTTATGTGAAAAATCAGATGGAGACATTTTGTGAATTCATAATAGCTGAAACTTACTACCTGAGTATAAATTCACAGTAATCTAATGAGAAATGTCCTCTGTAAGGCCATCCGTCATCATCTGCAGTTTAAAGATGACAGTTTAACTTTCAGTCATGGTGAAACTGCTTCCATTTTTAGTAAACTCTGTTTGATCCCGGTATGTTAAAGAATTCAAACTCTAAACAGTGTGTTATGCTTACGCAGTTTAAAGGAAACACTATGCTGTGCTGCAGTGTGAGAACTGCTGTGCCTTGTATACAGTGTTTTCCTTGCCTCTTTCAAACTCTTCTCTTGCTGCATTGCCTTATCAGCGTTGCCTTATATCGGCTGAAAACACACTTGCAACTGAACACATTCCTCAGTAAAGACTCAACAGTCCACACATCCAAATTAAAATTTTCACTGGCAAGCCTGGTCTGACCCTGTCCTTTCCTCTAAGACAGTGTGCTAAAAGAAGGAGTTTCTCCTCTGCATTCACAGACATCCGTTGATGATGATTATCCTAGAATTACATTATATACTACACAGCAAGTACGCAAACAGACAGACAAATGAAGAACAATGAATGATTGTGGGGATATTACCAAAGATATCTAAACCTATTAACCATGTCCACAAGCATTGAAAAGAGTAAAGCGTAACTGGACAAGTGTGAGGGATGTATCTTTTTTACAGCCCACGATCTTCTGCCTTTGGTACGTCATTTTATGGCATTTTGTTCAGTTAAAGGATGTGCGCCTGGACACTTTGTAGTGCTAAAATATAAAATTCCTCTTCAACTTCTGTTTTCTAACAGACACCTGGAGATTTATTGTCAAAACTGAATCACATTTTGACCCGCTTATAACTTCATTTACTTTGACAAAAAATTTATATAATAAAAAAAGCAACTACATTGACGCATAGCATGATGCTGCTACCACTCTGTTTTACTGTGGGTATGGTGTTTTTTTTGATTATGCTCAGTGTTGTTTTTGACCCAAAAATACATTTTGCAATTGTGATGCAAAGATTTAGATTTGGATTCATTTTAGCATAGCATATCACACAAGGTTTTACAATATTTAAATTACTTAATCCAGACATAGCAAATATAGGTTTTGTAAAGTTACTGTTCTGTGATATTGTCTCCAACTACTGATGATGACGGCCATGGTGTACATAAGATTATGTTTTTTTTCCCCCCCTTCTCCTGACTGGTACCTTTGTACAGTGGGATAGTTTTTATCCTTTTAACGTCCTTGCAAATTCTAACTTTATCTAAAACAAATTTGAGGAGTCCTGCACATCCAGACTTTATTTCAGGCAAATCAGATTTCTTAATAATTGATGTCAGGGCGTTTATTCAAAAGATGTGTAAAATGAAATATTAGTTTAAGGATGTACACAGATTTGTACCTTTCTCCTAACTACAAGAAGTTGTGAAACCTCATCTTTTAGATCACAAAAATCTGTGTTTGACAGAGAACAATATAAGCATCTTTGATAGTTGTAGTGGACATGGCAGAAATTTGAATTCTGCTTTGTGCTGCAATCAGTCAATGCTAATCAAGCTGTGGGATGCGGCATGTTTGATGGGATTATTTAAATTCTTCTCATCTTCCCTCCTCACTCCGGGGAGTCAACCCCCTGCTCCTTCTTCTCTCCAAACCCCACCCACCCCTTTAACCGTGATCACCCATGTATCGATCTTCTCCCCGTCTGAGTTCCCAAGCTCCTTTGCTCGATTGTACAAACATTGGGAAACTGATCTATGACTCCCAATGTCACCCACCGGCTAAGTACATTGTGCAGAGCATTTTTATTTGAAGTAAACATCTATATGTAATATGTCGCATATTTTCTATGCAGGACTCACTTCAGTATGAAAGGTGCAGCCTGAGTGTGAGTGTGTCCCCATTGATCAATAATCTACTTTGTTGTCCTACAGGCAGTGAGAGTGCCCAAGCTTCACTGCATCTGTTAGAAGCTAGTCAAAATCTCAATTAAAAGTTTACGTTCCAGCCATCCATCAGTACCAATGCAGCATGGAACATCGATTGTGATCCTGACCACTGCTTGGTCTTATATATTTCAGTGGCATATACATATATATGCGACTGAAAGGAATATGAACATTAGATCTTCATCTGTATTCAGTTCAGAAAGATGCCTCTGAAGAAAGCCATAAATGAATATTAAGATGGTTTTGCAGAGTTTTTTAAATGACACAATAGTGTGACAGATCCCTGGGATTTCACTTATGTTTTTAACAATGCGATTACACTCATAGTCATCTTCCTCCACATCTTTGTAACATAATTGGCAAGTTATCCTGTTAATATTAATGATGAATTTTATCTTACTTATGTTAGGCAGGGAGTCACTGAACTCCCTTTACCTCAAGGAACTCCTGCTGCAATGAGAGTTGATGTGATTATGCATCTATTTGATACATACATATACTTTCCAGCCATGGATTACATTTTAAGATGAATGCAGCACAGATGGAGGAAACTAACCTCTTAGTATTATTTTAATGCATCACATTTCAATGTTTGAAATAGCTGGGATAGAAAGATAACATTATATACTCTCAGAAAGCCAATTACAGAAAGCCAGAGCAAAACCAGTAAAATACAAACCTAAGGAAGCTTAATGGCTACAAAACACTATACCCAAGGAAAATAGCTGGCACATTTAAAAATTTATTGAATGTCAGTAGATCTTGAGACTTCTAACTTAAGTGCAAGGTGAACTTTTTGGTAAAAAGAAACAAACAAAAAAACAGGTGTTTGTTGAAATCTTCTCCATCAGCAGTGTTAGAGTTGGAAGTGTGGAAGCTTCACTTGCTGAAACTGTATTTTATTTTTCTTACCAGTTTATTGTGGCAGGTCAAATGTGGCTGCAGCAGCTGATCATCCAAAACTTCATTCCTTTTATTTCTCTTCCAAACTTTTTGTTCCTGTATCTTTTTTAAAGGTTCAGTTAATTCAAATGGAGAAATTATGTGGGTTATCTACTTTTTGAGTTTGAAAGATAGTACTTTTGATAAAGTTAGAGGTTGTATCAGCTGATGATAGTCTGTTTTCGTTATATATTTATACAGCTTTATCCCATAAAATATAGTTAGATGTCACTGAATATAAGTCAAGGAAATTTACCCTGTATATTAATTTTTGATTGATTTGAGACTGATACAAATTTGTACATTTTGACACATAGACATTAATTAGTTTTAGAAGGCTTTATCATTTCTTATGCCAAATGTTGATGTGATGATAGTGAACGTCACTTGGCCATGCTCAGATTGTGTTTCTGTTTTTTGTTTTTTTTTTCAGATCCATGAACAGTCCTACTGGCATGTTGACCCTAGTGAAGGAGTAGTGCCACCTGAGAGCCAGCTGGAGCTAAAGATAGTAGCAAATTTGAAGGACACACTTCACTTTACAGACAAGATGGAAGTATCCATACGGGACAGCAGAACACACAGCGTCTCACTGTCAGCCACAGGCACCGGGACAACTATTGTCAGCAATAAACCTTTTGGCCCTACTCTTGACCTGGGCACACACTTCTAGTAGGGACATAGTTAAATTAATTTTGATTTAAAAATGTGAAACTTTGAAACTGTGAACATCAGGTCATATTTGTTCTTTTTATGTTATTTAAGCTTTGTTCCATACGAGTACAAATTCAGGCTCACCAACCGTGGTCTGCGGCATCACCGGATGTTCTGGAAGATTGGTGGCTTCCTGGCTTCTCCAAAACAACAAATAAACTTCTCTGGTAGAACAGCGTTACCTCCAATCAGCTCTTCTAGACAGAGAGATTATGTGAAACGTAAATCTACGCCATCCACCAACAGAGAAAAAAATGTGTTCAGCCTCAGTCCCGCTTGTGTGGACCTTTCTCCGGGCTGTTCTGTTGACATGGTACTCACAGCATCCGCAGACTCCCCCAAGGTGTGCTTGTAGAATTTAAAGTGAATAAATAAAACCACTAGATTCCATACATAGTGCTCATACACTGACTACAGTGCCTTGCATTACATAGCATTGTATTCTTAGCTGTTAGATTTTTAATTTTCTGTTACATTACAATGAAACCTCAATGTATTTTATTTGGATTTTATGTGTTGTCACACAAATTCACATAACAGTTGGGTTTTTAAATTTCCTTGCCAAAAACAGCAGTAAAGTGGGGACCATTTCTATTTAAACTCCTTAGCCAATATTTTGTAGACCCAGCTATTGCAGAAATTACAGTGAAACATTTTAGGGCTGCTATTCAGGTGGTAAAACAATCTCCACGTTACTCTCAATCCTTTGCAGCCTACAACTGGATTGCTTCTGATTTTTTCTTGTATTTAGATTTGTCCATCTTCCCTTTAAGCCTGAAATTTGTACTTGTCCTTGCTGAAGATAAGCATCCCTGCAGCATAACGCTGCCAGTACCATGTTTCACAGTGGGGACAGTGTGTTCAAGGATATGCGCTGTGTTACTGTAGCCCCATGACTCCCACAATATTTGGTGTGTGGAGTACCAAATACTGGCCAATAAGTTGATTCTTGATTTCAACTGAGCTAAGGACCATCTTCCATATGTTTTCTGGTTGTAATATGACAAAATGTAAAAAACTGTAAGAGGTATGACTACTTTTTGAGGCACTATACATGTATAAACTATGTTTTTTCTTTATTTTTCCAGAATTTTCATGAGTGTCTGGTGTGCGACAGCATCATTGGTGGCCGTGGCTGTCAGCAAACCATCATGTCTGTGGAAGCAATGTGTCGTTTTGTTGCTCCAGTGCTTAATATTTCCTCAGAGCAACTGAACTTTTGTGTAAAGAAGGTTAGTTTTAATCATCGACAATCTACCATTCTGGTTTTATGAGTGTTGCTAATGAAATGAAACCTGATTTAAAAGGGAAAAAAAGTCTAATCAAAGTTAAAACATGATTTAACAAAAGGTGAGCGCTTTGTCATGTAGGGCAGGTTAATTTTAATAGCTTTTTCTAAGTCACAATTTGATCACTGCATTTTTTATTTGCTTGGATTATCTTTGTGTTATCCAAAAGATTTTTGGGTTATACAGTGTGGAAGTGTTACAAAAAAAAAATAAAATAAAAAATCAGAAGTAATGAGTCCTTTTTTTTTTTTACAACTCTGTATATGTCTTTTTTAAAGGTTAAGGGGAAGACCCTGTTGCCTGTATATGAGAAGCTGGTCTTGCAAAATGTGTCCTCTTTGCCTCTGTCCATGGAGCTCATTCTTCCAAAGCACTTCTTTCTGTGTGAGACTCCAGGAGAGCACAGCTCAACTACAACCAAGGTTTGTTTCGGCTACTTCCATTTCTGGTTTAGGAAAGAGGAGCTCTGCTGATGTGGTGTCACTATCCACTGAAATTTTACTTCTGTTCTCATATTTACTCATTTAATTCAATTCACATCCTGTTGAAAAAGGGAGTCTTTTCTTGCCTAATTGGCTTCAGATTTATTTCCCAGCAGAAAATATTTTTAAATAGATTTATTTAAAATCTATTTAGCTGTGTGTTTGATCTGTGGTAGTAGACATGGATGTATGTGTTTACTGACTGAAACCGATAATGAATACAATTCATTCAGAATTTTCCCATTTCATTAAATCAAAATTGACCATTAAAGTTTCTTAACAGATATTGCTTGTTTGGAAGAAAATGAAGGTTTTAAAACTGTAAGCAAAGGTTCCTAATCTTAATCTGATTCATTTATTTTTTTGAAACAGCCCTTTATTAGCCTTTGACCTGGCGATGAAGCATGATAAGTGATGATATTTTTTTAAAGTGCTGTAATTCAAACACCGACAGTTTCTATAAGGTCAAATTACTTGCTTGCATCTGCAGCATCCTTGTGTGGATTTCATTTTTTTGTTCAATCTGTCAATGATGGGTGCTGGTTGTTTTGCATTTTTTCCCACTTTGTCCTTTTGCAGTTTTAGTCTTTATACTTAACTTTTCAGGTATAAAAAAGCCAAGTGTCATGGGATACACTGTACATATTTTCTTTTAATTCATACCCAAAAATGACCTACCTTGTAAAATCATGATTTAAAGTAATTGTCTGTAATCTACCCATAGTCTAATTTACTCAGAGAAAAAAAATTCTGAGATAAATTAATGAGTGTGAAATATACACAGAAAGTTAAGTTATTGTGGGTTGGTCAATGGTCATAAAAATTAAGATTCACCCGGTTTGGATCCACAGTCAATGGAAACAGTGTGGCATGTAGTCTCAGAAAAATCCAAAAGATTAAATGTAACTTTTTCTTAAGTACTGAGAATTTTATTATTCTACTGTGCTTTGATTCATCAGAATAACCAGGAGTAAAGATAAAATTGTATGAAACTCATGTATAAGTATGTTGGTAGTACTTGATGCTTTTTAGTTGTGAGGAACAACTGAAAAACTTAATACTTTTCAATTGGTTTTCGACAAAACCTGTCAGCCATAAAACCTACTGCATGTTGTGTTTTATACCTTTGTTTTGTTTTTTTTTTAAATAAAAATAAGTGGTCTCTATTTTTTCAGCTTTTGGTTTTAGAGGACAAGGATCAATCTGAGTTTTGGGTTTGCTTTGATCCATCTTTCTGTACGGACTTAAGGCACCGTATTGTGAATGAGGTAAGTCTGATGTTGGTAATGCTTTGAAGTAAAACAACTTTAAGAATGAGAATGTGGGTTTTGTTTTTTACTTTTTTCTCACATTTAAATATTTAAATACTGAAATAACATTGATAGTACTGAAATAACTAAATATTTTCCTTCTTCGCCTCACAGTCGCTTACAATAAATTACTTGGAACTCCCACAACAAGAGTGTGTGAGGCTGTATGCTGAGGTCTACTTTCCGAACCTTCAGTTTTCTTCAACCATTGTGGATTTTGGTTGCTTGCAAAACTGCTCAGAGATAAAGAAAAGGATAACAATGACCAACTGCTTTCAGCTGCCAGTGTGCTACAACTGGGTTTTTATGGAGTACCAAAAACACCCTTTGAGGTATGAGGGTGAATGTTTTAAGTGAAAATATCCTCTGTTTTCTGTTGTACTGTATACATTTCAATTATCTACTATCATACGTTTAGTCATGAAAGGTGATAAGTGGTGAGTTGCAGTTTATACCCATGTACAGTCTAAAATGTTTACATGCATATATTCATCATTATAGTCATATTAATAAGAGCTGTTAATGTGTATGTTTTTCAGGGTGAAACAGTATTTGAACAATATATCTTAAGTGTTTTTTTTATTTCGCAACAACAAGACTACATGGCACCATAACTGTGAAAACTTGATATTGACTTGTGTTATCAGTTGATTAGTAGGCTGAAACACCACATGTTGCATGACTTTTTTATGATATTGTAATTTTTTGTGACATTGAGTTTTGGGTTTATTTTATGTGTAGGCTACAATCATCAAAATTACAGGAAAAACGAAGGCTTGAAATTTTCACTTTGTGTACGGAATCTGTCTAACACTTTTTCATGTGTGACAAACTATTGAGGTTTTCCAGGAATTTTAGCTGCATCTGCAGCTTGCTTTTGTTATTGTTATAACAGTTATATACAAATACATGGTAAATGTAAGTTTATCTGTAAGATCTACTTGTTTTTGGAACCAGAAAAATCTTTTAGTTACTGAAAAGATGAGATTTAGAGCTGAGAACAGAATGGATCTCTGCCATGCATTAAAGCTGTCCACTGGGATGCTTCAGTGGAGAGCTATACATTTAACCCCACTGAACTGAATTGAGCCAAAGCCATTATAAATTCTCTGGGGAAGACACATTTACTGATGGTGTGCTTTATAAACTTTACACTGTGCCTCTTTCAGGCCTCTGCTTTGGCTCTTCTGGAATAAACTGTGAATACTGTAGTAGTCTACTTGTGGCCTTGAACCAAATAACTAATAGCTCTGCAAGATTTATCACCCTCAATCAGCTTTTTCGCCTCAACCTCTTCCATCTATTGGTATTCTTTCGTTTCCGTCTTTCCCTTTCTTCTCCTCTCAGGGCTTTACATTGCTTATTTCTCTTTTTTTCTTTGCCCCTGCTCCCTCTCTCTCTTCTCTGCCTCTGCGTCTCTTTAATACTTTAACCTCATCCAATCCCTCTTCTTTTACTCCAGCCTTTCCCTCTCTTAAAAACTATCCTCGCAGGTCGTCATGCTAATTAAATGTAGACTTCACCTCTGTAAAGTCTCTTTCTCTCACACAAAACCTGCGCTATCTTGCCATGTTCAGCTAATTACATCGCTATCAGTAATTACACCACAGTCCTCTGAGATGGAATTGTCTGTAAGGCAAACTCTTTTATCCTAACAACATATATATGCAGTATAGCACATATAGATCCTGCAGTGTGTCCATCTGGAAAACCTTCAGCAAGGCAAAACAAGAACACATATTTTTTGTCCATTTTTAATGTGTGAGGTATTATATTACTGTGTAAACCAAAGACTGGCTAATCAGTGAAACGAGTTACTTAAGGAAGCACCATGCTAAAGCCAGTGTGTTCAGGGGAAACGGGGGCTTTCATCTCCGGTCCATAAAGGACATTTTGGGCCATCCAGGTCCTACAAATTTTAGATGCGTCCCTGGTCCAACACACCTGAATCAAATGGCTGAACTGCCTCCTCAGTATGAAGTGAAGTTCTCCAGAGTCCTGCTAATGACCTGATTATTTAACTCAGACGAGTTGAAGCAGAGATGCAGCTAATGGTTGCCATACACAGGCCCTTGAGGACTAAAGTGTAAGACCCCTGATGTAAACTGTTTTGCTGCCAGAATTTGCAGATTTATTCTGTTTTTGAATTGCATGAAAAAATAGTAGAAAAAAAATTAATATTTTCTTATAAGTGGCCAAATATAGACTTAATCTTGTAAATGTCCCAAGTCTTTTGCTGAGCTCTATGGGAAAAGTGAACTGCGTTGCATTTCAAGCAATGCCCCTTTAGGCATACAATCTCAATAGCATTCTGTGAAAGCACTCAGAGCACATGATGTCAAGAATTTGACTTGTATGATTTGTAATGAGAAAATAATCAACAAATTCTGGTCACTTGATGATTTATCAGTACATAACTAAAAAACACTAACCTTTTTCTGCATAAAAATATTAAACTGCACAATCATCGATATGGGTAAAGCTAATTTTATAAGAATGCTTTAATTACAAATATTCGATTCTCCAGGTAGTTCACAGCAATACCTATAGTATTTCAGACAGTAGTAATGCATTCAAAGACTTGCAACTCTTAGAGGCACTAGGATACAATGTAAATGTAACGGAGTGTCCAAATGTTTTGTTTGTTTGTGTTTCTGATATCCAGCAAAATGTGACATACTTTTCTCTAATATGTGACTGACAAGGCCAGAAATGATGCTGAAGCAACAGTCATCAATATGATCATTCCACAGGGCCCCCTGCTGGTGCCTGCCTTCTTTTTTTTTATCCTATGTGAGCTGAAACAACAGTACTGCAACAGTCTTTGGCAGTCTTAGAACATTGTGTGCACAGACACGCACACACACCCCCACATACACACTTTTAACAACAGTAATGTAGCCACTCTTTAGTGATTTGATATATAGTTTTTCCTGGCGAGCTTGAAGAAGGCCTCAATTGCTGCATCTCTTTCATTCTCATCCATGTTTATTCAGCACTTCATTGCAATCTATCCTGACCTGTTTCCTTCTGCCTGCCTATTAAAATTCCTCTTAATTATAGAACACTCTGTTTAATTAACTTGATGGATGCATCCAGCGTGATCCCACAGGGAATAAGAGACGAGAGTACTAAAAGAAAATGAGTCTGAGTTCTTTGGGATGTGAGAGCTTACCGTTTTCTCTTCCACTTGAGTATTGCATTATCTCTGAATGGAAGGAAAAAAGATTGTTCGAAATTATCTTTCTTCAAATGTTGAATTTCCAGTTTACTAAGGAGAAAAATTATTTTGCTAAATGGGTATTTTAAAATCCTTCTGCCCTCACAGAAAAAAAGAAACGGCAAAAATATCATTTAAGCTTCAAGAGAGTGAGACTGAGGTTTCTCCATTGCCTGTGTGCCTCAGTCCTGAAGCAAATGACCAGAGCAGCACACTGCATCCTGTGAATGTAGAAGAGGTAGGCAAATGTGGACTTGTAGACAATCAGGGATTTTTAAAAGACAATTAACAACTTTTCCTCTGTAATTTCTGCTGTGAAGTTGAAAAATGTGCATCATCCACACCTATACACTGGACTAAGCCTCAAAGTAGAGAGTTGCCTCGTTCGTCAGAGAGCAGATAATTATCCTTCCAATTGTAGGACTTTTATTTTTAGAGCAGTTTTTTAAAACTGAAAAAGTGTGATATAATACTTCAGTTGCATTGCCATTTACAGTGCTACAGATTTTAGCTACATTTCATGCGACCATAGTTTATTTAGTGTCCTAGGGCTTATATTTAGAAAGATAATGGTTATAATACTCATCTGGCCCATTTATTTCTTACTAAATATGAGAGTTGATGACTAGTGATCAAATATCAAAATGTGTCTTTATAACGTCAATTCTAATGCCAGATGTGTGTGGTCATACTGACTCATGTTAATGCAGCTCTAAATATTACCTCAGCTCATTTATGGTGAAGCTGTTTATCTCCCACTGATGTTCTACTGTTCTATTTTTTTTTTGCATAGGTTTTTGACATCTTACCAATTTGTGGCGTATTGCAACCTCAAGAAGAGCAGCTTGTCACTTTCTCTTTCTTTGGTCATGAGAACATCAGGAAAGAGGTGGTGGCTCAGTGCTATGTTGAAGATGGACCAATATATGAAGTCCAAGTCAGAGGAGAAGCCTCAGCAATCTCTTACAGTCTTCGATCCTCGCATCTTGACTTTGGCTCTCAGGTATATAAAATTGTGGAGTTTAGTTTTTTTTTTTTTTCTGGCAATGACGCTTTACACTGCACGTTTTACAAGAGAATTCTTTACTATAAGTTGTTTCTCATAAATACGGAAAACTGTCAGAGTTTATGAGATGAATTAACAACAGAGGTTTCCCACATGATCTGGACCGGTTGTCCAACCAGCTGATGAACATGAAGTAATCCCATCCAACGATGTTTTTCATATTTCTAACCACTGCACATTGACCTCACAAATAGAGAGAAGTTTAGAAGCACTCTCATGAGTTGTACATTTCATTAAAGTTTAAACTTCAGTTTTGTTGCATGTCAATCAAGAATGAACCATCTTATAACTTGAAACGCAACACCTGAAGGATCAAGTTATATTCATTATTTTGTTATACTTTTTATATTCTTTTGCATCTGTTTGCTCATCGATGTGTTATGAGTTGCCCAACGCCAATTTACTGTTTGGAGATGTTGATAAGATGGTACATAGTGCAAGATGGTAATGCTGACCCTATTAAAGGGTGTAAGACTGATTTGTGTGATTTCTTTGGGTTTACTCAACTCGTGCAGTGTAATATTATTGTTATAGTACCTTGTAAAGTAAAGTATTCCTATCACTTGAACTTTTGAATGTTTTATCACTTTACAACCACGAACTTTAATATATTCCATTGGGATTTTATGTGGAATAATAAATATCACACAACTCTAAAAGAAAAAAATGCAAGGTTTCCATCTTTTTTACAAATAAAAATGTGAAAATTGTGGCATGCACACTAGTTCAGCTTCCTCTATTTCATACCTCTAAATAAATATGTAATCTACTTTGCTAACAATGTCCCCCTGTTAGCAGTGTAAACTCCATACCAAGCATGGCTGTTCTATGAAGGCCTCCGAGGTTTGAGTACTTTCAGTGATGAATTAGTATAGTCTTTTTTTCACTTTTTGCACTATTTCACCATATTCTTTTAATGGCAGAAGAATGTTTGGTCTACAAGCTACAAAACTGCTGATATAAGAGATAAATTAATATTCATCAATTCAATTAATATATTTATATAGATTTTCTATAGGGGAAACTAGATGAGTTGTTAACTTTAAATGCCACAGTCTTCAGTCAGTTTTCCACACTTTTGTCTTGTTCATTTGCACCTTCTATTTACGTATGCAAGCCACTGGGACTTGTTATCATTGATATTCAAAACAAGGACACATTGATTTTTTTATTTAGGTGAAAAAGCGATTCAGCAGAACATTTATCCAACCCTCCTGTCTGTTCAGCATTCTTCATTCTCTTCCTCTTTTTCACTCTAAATGTTATTTTATTATCAGAAGTTTGAATTATTCTAAGAACTTCACCTGAAATACTTCATTCATATTGAAGTATTTGTAATTTTTTATTAAATTACAAATAAAAATCCCTGTGCTTAAGGGATTTTTATGACCCTCAAGCACAAAAAGCCATCTTGACAACTCTTTTTCTAGGTTGCAATTTTTTTTGTGTGTGTTTACTACACAAAAGTAGATGGAATAGTTTATGTGTTCATTGTCACAAGGCTCTATTCATGTGATCTTCAAGCTATAATGTCTTACTGGTAATTTCTTTTCTCCATCTTCCAGCTCTTTCACTGTGTCAGTGAAGTTGAAATGTGTGTTAGGAATACTGGCAAAGTGGACTTTGACTTCAGCGTCACACACTTTCCAAATGCAAAGGAGAACGAAGGTGTTGATAGAGGAGAAGGAGCACTGATTAAGGTAGATGATGACGACAGAGATACACAGCAATTAAAAGGAAGTGCTGAACAACACGAGAGACTGAAGATCAGACCTGGGTGGCCCGTAGTTATTCCATCTGTGGTGAGTCAATCATAATAAAAGCTCCTGTGTGAATTTTCTATGGTGTGATTTTAGTTAATCATTTAACATTCTGTTTGTGTTGCTAGGGCTACATTAGTGCTGGTTCAGAGAAGCACCTGCGTGTACTTTACCTGCCTGGCATCCCTGAAGTGTTTAAGAAGCAGTTTCAGCTTCAGGTGGCTTTCTTACCTCCGCAGGAGGTCACACTAACCGGGGTGGGAGTGTTCCCAAGAATCCAACTGAATTTGCCACGAAACTTGTGTATGTTCACACCTGCTCTCAGATGGTCACAGATTCTGCCTAAAGAAATACATTATATTACTCATTATGACAGTAGTTAATTATCACTTTCCCCCCACACACACACTCATACAGCATCTAAATGTTCTGAAATCTTCCAGTTGACTGCATTTGGGACAATATTATCCCAAATAGTCACTTGGAGTAATTTTATGGTTCTTTTGCAGCAGAGCAATGCTACAGAGATGTGGTGCAGCAGGTCCAAGAAGCTCTAAAAGCACAGCGTGTCAGTCAGGCTCTTACACTTGAAGAAGGAACTGAACAACAGCCTGATTGTGGGCCAATGGTCAGTAAAATGGACATAAAATACCTGCTTACTTATTTAGGAAAATCTATATAATTTATATAGTTTCATGCAAACAGTTTCTCAAAAGTTTAAATGTATCGTTCTAAAACAATCTTACTTTATTGTCATAAATCATAATCACAATCTTACTTTACTATCATAAAGTAAAATTGTTTATTTTATGATAATAAAGAATTTAAGAACTTCAGAATTTTTTTTCTATAGTTCGTCCTATACAAAAAAGAATTTTCTAATAAAGATGTTATGGCGTTTTATCAGAAGCACATTTGCCTCTTCTAAAGGATGTTTTAAACAATTTATTGTAATTTATTGAGTTTTAAAATAAAAAAATTGGTAGTTTCGATTTAGAAAGGAAGAATGATAAAAGAAATTAAATGGATAGTAAAACAAGAGGACAAAGTGAAATTCAGGAAATTTATCCAAAAGACATTCCTTGTCTGATCAGTCTAACCTTAAGCATATAAGAGGGAATGTTACATTTATAAACCACATTTAAATGCAGTTCATTGGCAAAGAGTTTTCCATTAAATATGTAAAACAAGAAAAAGCAAACTAGCAAGTAAAAGTAAAAATAGAAGAAAAACATGCAAGAAGATGTAACACCTACATATAATGGACAAGTGAAAGACAAAAATTGCGCAGGCTGGAAACATAAAGATTTCAGGTTTTAGCAGACATCTGAAGACGTTATTGGAAGAATAACTATATTTTCAGTTTCTCAATGAAAAACCATTGCCACTTCCCTCTTTTATTCATTTATATGCTATAACAAATTTGTAATAATAAACAGAAAAAAGGCAAACAGAAAAATTGTAATCTGATGTGTTTTTTTTCCCCACTTTGTCTTGCTCTGCTGTTTTCTTTTTTCTTTTCCACCTGCTTTCTGTAGAGTGAAGAGTTGATCCAAATGGAGGTTGAGAGACTTCTAGTGAAAGATAATGCCCATGTGCCCAACAGGCTGTGGGACCTCAGTGACTCACAAAATTCTGTTTCACAGTGGGAGGATTTACACAAGTAAGTTGAAACAAAACTCTAGTTTTAAAGATGGTCTTGACTTAGAATTTTGCTTAAATTGATTACTCTAAACAAGTTAAATTAGAGTTTTATGTGAATGATTTTTTTATGGTCTATTATATAAAGCAAATCCTAATCATTAGTCAGTAAAAGTTTAGTAAGTTTCTTTTTTTATTTTTTATTTTGCCAGGTTTAAGCTTCCACCATATGTGCTGGATTTTGGCTTGGTGTTTCCAGGCAAAATCTTCAGTCAGACAGTGAACATCTTAAACAATGGACCAATACCAGTGACCTTCCAGGCCTACTGCAAACATCTAACAGGCACAGGTGACACAAGCACAGTTGTAATCTCTGCCTTCCTTTCTTTATATTTATATTAGTTTTTGTGTTGTTGTTTTTTGGTTTTTTTTGCTGTGACGATGTAGGGCTAATTTTGGATCCTATAGCTACTTGAAAAACATATTATTTTTTAACAAAACAGCATTGTAACTTGGAAAGGATTGTAAAATCAATAATGGTGCAAGTGAGATTTAACATTGTCTTTCACAGGCTTCACAGCAGAATTTCAAAACATAAAGAACCTTCCCAGGAATGAAAGCCAGAATTTTACAATTACGTTTGATTATCTCTCTGCCAAAGGAAAGATGGGGCAGACAAGTATCATTCTGCCAATACAGGTGATCACAAGTATCCTCAAGAAATCCCAATTATTATGATTAAGTTTAACATTATTCTATTAATTGTCTGCTGATTCTGCCAACCATTGAAGGATTGCTAACTTATGATGTTTTTGGTTGGATTTAAAGCTCACAGATGGTCCAGTGGTACAGGTGGAGTTGTGTGCAAACATTACTATTCCAGCAATCACTGCCTCAAAGGATCTGCTGCTTTTTGACAAAGTACAGTGTGGCATGTGCCAGGTAAAAGACCATTCATTCTTCCACAGATCCCAGATTACCTTTGACATCCTGAAAAGGAACATTTATGACGACATATAGTGCCTTGTCAAAGTATTCATACTTGGTCACATTACAACCACTAACATTCATCAATTTCATTTGCAGTGGGTTGCACTAGATTTTATCCAGGGTATCTGAGCAAATGACATGAGAAAAATACACACCACACACGGCAGATTTCTATTTGTAGTTTTGTTTAGTTTTTTTAAGTAATGCATTATTGACCTCCTCTTTCACAGTTTTGAAACACTATGTATAAGTCCATCATATAAAATCTAAATAAATACACTTAAGTTTGTTTCTGTACCTAAACAAAACATAAAAACTTTTTGAGGCACGATAAAGATTTCAGACTTCCAAAAACATCTAATCCTTCACAGATATAGCCAGGATGCACTGGCTGACATATTTTTTTCTAACTGTATAAACTGTATACTGCTTAATTATATACTTCAATATGATTTGTTTTTGGAAAAATGCAAAAGAAAAGTGAAAGTCCAAAGACTCAATTACAGAATGTGTTGCTTATGAATGAGTAGCACTAACTAGGTAACTACATGTTGCCTCACTATTGTGCCATCTTGTAATTTAGCTTAACATCAGGATGACAGAGTTGCAAAGAGTCAACATCCTCAGAAGTACATGAGCCTTGGATGACTATATGTTCAACTGATAATAATCCTCAGATGATTGAGCATAAGTGCTCTGCTTTATGTCAAACACTGACGATTAATTGTTATAGGTAGATCTCACGCACTCAATTTTTATTTTTGTTTTTGCAAAACTAATCATGTTTGGAAATGTTTTTTGTCAGATTCAAAGGATGCAGCTGAAAAACTGTGAGGGTGTACAATGTCATTGGAGGATAACTGAAGAAATGAAACCTCTCAAAAAGGTGTGATGTTTTAATTAATTTTTTATTTTTATTATTATTTCTCCACTAATGTTTTTTAATAATAACCAGCTATGACAATTCTCTTTGACTTGATGTTGAAGTTGTTTCTGAAAATGTTTGGTTCGTGTTTGAAATGTTACATGATATTTTTTCTCATTGATAAGCTCTTTGTAAATGTAAATATTCTTGCAGCATCAACAGCACCCTCCTAAAGTATTCCAGGTGTTTCCCTGCAATGGTGTGCTGGACCCTGATGAATGTGTGACCATCCACGTCAAGTTCAACCCTATTCAGGGGGTAGAGATTACATTAATTTTAGGATCTTCTTTTTCAAATGAAACCAACCCTCTTGTTTAAGCAACAAGTGTAACAGGACTATTATATGAATGTTTGAAAACTGTTTTTGTTTTCCAGGGTTCATACAACAGACGGTTGGTGGTCCATGTCGCAGACAGCACTGAGCAGGTCTTCATTACAACTAAGGGTCAGGCTGAAGAAGCACACCTCAAGTTCTGCCCATCTGTACTGGAGCTCGCACCCTGTCTTCCTTTTAGCACGGAATCTAAATCTGAGGTCACAGTGAAAAACCTCTCCTCCTTTCCCATCGAGTTTTACTGCCTTGAGTTTGACACACAGTACATCAAGGATGAAGAGGTAGCTTTGTTTACAGATTTAGAAACAATATGTCTGATGTATCGATTGAAAAGTAATTTTATGGTTTGTAGTAGTCTGTATAACTACCTAACGTAACCAGAATTCGATGCTAAAGGCTTTTACTTTCTAAATTTAAACTAGTTAAGGCTTGATTGGTCTGTCTGCTTTGCTGAGGTTCTTCTTTCAAAAATGCCTTTTACTGTGTGATATACACAACTCCCTCCAGTAGAAAAACAACCACAAAACAGTACTGCAGTACTTCACAATTGATGGTCGGCAGACTCGGCACACACTTAAAAGCTTCCCCCTTTTCCTTCAGCTGTCAATGAGGCAATTCTAGTTTCATCAGATCATACTGCATGACTTCAAACAGTAAGGTCCTCTTCCCTGAGTGCATTTGATTTTTTTATGCTTAGATTTAGAGCAATCACTCTTTTCAGAATTTTTGTCTCATTTCCTGTCAAAAACAAAATTTGTGATTGAATAAAAGTAATTTTATATCTCAATCTGCCAGGAGTTTAAATAATTTTGGGTAAAATGTGTAAAACCAAACTAAAACTCAGAACCAGAAGAAATGTTCCCTCTTTTAATCATTATTCTTATAGGTTTTTTTTTTTCTTTATTTTCTTTAAGATCCTGCGGATTATACCGGAATACGATGAGAACAACATGCTTCTGCTTCCCCCAAGGGCACCTGGAGAGGGCCTTCCTGTGGAGCTGCATGAATATTGTTCTCGGCTAAAAGATTATGGTAACTTTACTAAAACACAAATTCTTAGCAGATTGCAGTCTTTATTTTAATGATAGCAAAATAGTTGTTTTTGCTTATCTACAGAACTGAATGAAGGCATAGAGGAAGCCGGATCAAAGAAAAGTGGCACTGTAAAGGATGAGGAGAAATCAAAACCAAGTGATGGTCCAGTTGTGATGGACCACTGTAGTGTGAAATCAGATGACTTTTGTAAGCATCAGAAAAGCTATACAAAAGAGCGCAACAAAAAAGGATGTTTTATTCACTATTAATTTATTATTGTGTCTGCATTTAGTTTTTTCAAAATTGACCAAAGAGGGAATCAGTCTGGGAAAGTTAGAGATGACCCCTGTGGTCAGAGCGATTGCCCGCTATATGGATCTGGACCTTTCCCTGGAGGGACAAACAGTACAACACAGAGGAATTGCCATCGTTGTATATGGAGCCCCTTTGACAGGTAAAGATGTACATCTTTATCTGCTCTTTCAAAGTAAAATTGATTTAACTAACTTTAAAAAAAAAAAATCTCAACTTGTTTTTCAGATAAAAACAACTTGGCAGTGGCTCTGGCGAATCACTATGGAACAGCATGCTTGAGCATTGATGGTGTGGTCACAGATGCAATTCAAAATGGCACTTCTCCAGTAAGCCTATCAGTAAGACAGCTTTATGATACTGCATTTACTGAATATGAACAAAAAAGGGCTGCAGAAGCTGGTAAGCCTAAAAATTCACTTATTAAGCAGTTTAAAAATAAGATTTAATTCAACTCATCACCAAAAAACAAGAAACCTTTCAAATTTTTTTCTAGCCAAGTTCCCTGAAGAAAAGATGCAAACAAAACATGCCGCACATCCTGAAAACTCAGCTCCGCAGCTAACTCCAGTTGGTACTGCAGAAGCTCCCTCAGACTATACAGAAAAGCACCACCCTAGAAATTTCAGTACATCTCACCACCACAAGTCAGAAATCTCAGCAAAAGAATCCAGTGTGGTACATGTAGTGATGTTTTTCTACTCAAATTCTCTGTGTAGCCCTTATTCATCATAATGTAGAATCTTTAATACACATATTAAATCATACACAGTCTATCTGCTGACATATATTTGTTGTTGCAGAAAGGGAATTTGCAGCCATTCCGTTTTTTCCCAGCTGAACACCAGCTTACTGAAATCCTTATGGAACGTTTTCAGGTACAGTAAAATTGAGCAACATGCCCAAGAATTTTATTAATAAGACACTAAATATTTAAGATAACACAAACTTTAAATTAAAACATAACTGAAATTGCACAATCAAACAGATAGTTACTGGTTGCAACGTACGGGGACATTGCCTGAAAATCAAGTCTACATGATGATTCATCTATTTATAAACAACAATTATCAGTAGTTTTCTGTTTGGTCAGTCTTGTATTGTTGTGGAGGATTTTTTGCCTATACTTTGCAACATTATTTGTCTCCTTTGAGATTTGCAGACACATTCCTGCATAGCTCTTTTAGGGTTCCACAGCAACATTTCTACTTCAACACCTTAATTTTTTTTCTGTAGATATTCTGCTGTGTTTGGAACCATTGTCAAGTTGCTGACTCGGTGTAGGCCAGTCTTAAGCTTTCAGACTGATGCCCTCAAATTTAATCTCTCTCAACTTTGCTCATATTTGCTCGAAGGACATGGCTCCAGAACTTTTTTTTAGCTTAGAAATAAATCTTGCTTTTATATAAGATTTCACATTTATGATGTTCAATTAATCAATAACAATCAAATATGAGAAACCCCTGGGTGCTTCTTCACAAAGTTTCTGTGCAAGCAGAATGGATGGACTTAGTTTTTCACACAATGCTTCTGGATGTTCTGTTTTTGGTAATTAAGTGCATTAAAATTTCACAATTGAATCTGTCAAGGTGGTAGCTATCAAAGGCAATATTCACCATAGAATAAGAAAGCCAACCTGATATTTTGTCTTTTACCCTAAATCTTATAGCTAAAATATTACAATTATCTTTTACCTGGACTGGATTTGCGTATCATTGAGAAAAGACAGGCAAATCCTGATGTCCCTATTATTCTTTATTAACAGTTAAATGATTGTCAACGTGGAATAGTCATCAGTGGCCTGGAATCTATTTACACTCACTCTCTACCAAGCTCGCTTCAAGCTGTGCTTAAGGCATTCTGTAACCGGAAGCACATCTATGTAGTCAACTTATTTGACACCTACGATGCCCTGACAAAACGCGAAGGACTACAAAGACAAGCTGAGGGTAAATTGTTTGCCGGGTCCCTCACAGTGTAGATATGTACATTTGTATGCTGAAGTTGTATTATACGGTTGGAACATGTTTTTTTTTTTTTTTGCATTTCCTGCAGAAGCCTTGGAGAAAGAGATAGCTGAGAGGGAGGAGAGGTGGTTCTGGGAGTTGGATCAGGAAATGTTCGATGCTTTGCCTGACGAACATAAGGCGGGTATTACCCAGCGACACTTGCAGACACTTCGACAGAAAAAGCTGAGGTAATGATTTGACACATGTATAAAATATTTTCCTTTTTGAGATCTACTTCCTTCACTTATTAGATTCTGTGTATTTTATCTTCTGAATAAATGTAGGATGCATGTTTATAAGCAAATTTTCCTCTAGCCAAAGAAACAAGTGGTTCTACCTTGTTGAAACATTGTTTACAAAAGTTTCATCAAGTTTTTGGTGTCAGATCAAACAAACTGCAAAAAATAAGATTTTCTGTCTAAGTTATTGCAGTTGAACAACCATAAATGCTTATTACCTAATTTTTAAAGATTTGGGGCATTTGTAGCATTCATTTGTCTTTACTAAAACTGATATGAATGAACATTCAAAAGATGAAGTGAATAATAATAAAACCTAAAAGTTGATAAATACCAGATTGTTACATTTCTGAAGTGTTGTCTCTGAATTACACAGAGTTCTCGAGGTAAAAATTGAAGTATTGTTCAAATTAATTTGTGTGTGAAAAGACAGACAGAAAATGCTTTCTTAATATTGTATATCTAAAGAAATATTTAGCAAACCCTTTATGGACTTATCAGATGAAAGTGACTGTTGATGAACCAACAGATTTTATTTTTTTTTTGTCCACAAGATAGCCAAAACCTCACAGTCATTTAAATGTTGTAGATTGACCTAAAAAAAATTTGAGTGAAGTTTGTTATTGCTGTAACAGTAAGAAAAAGGTCAAAACTACAACTTGCATTGTAATTGTGCACTGTTTAGCTTCAGGTTTTTTTATATACTGCTTATTTTTGCTCTTGAAATCAAAAATTGAGAATTGAAATTTAATGATGAATTGAATATAGTCCTCAACTGTGTAAAAATAAGGTGCCTTCTTGGTTCCTTTATTGAGAAGGGACCTTGAGCAGAAGGCAAAGGAGGAGGAAGAAAGGAGGCTGCTAGAGGAGTTTCTGAAGTCGAAAGAAAAGGAAAGGAAAAAGAAGAAAAAGGATGAAAAATTAGAAACTGCAGAAGTTCCGAAGAGGAAAAACTCAGTAGAATTTAAGCAGGTCTGTGTATGAATATTTTCACTGATTCTTTCTAAATTAACATTTATTGAAACTCCTATAAGTCGGCACAGTTACTCCCTCATCAGGTTAATTTGTTTTATTTCCTTTTTGGTCAGCATAAACAATGTACAAAAGATGTTCCTGATGGCTGGTATCCTACAAATTTTATATTGGGTAAACTAAGTCATTTTCAGGACCTAGGCACTAGATTTAGTTGTGTTTGACAGGGAACATACCAAAAATGTTTTTTTTTTTTGTTGTGTTCTTGATTAATATTTTTTCCATGTTCCCACTTTCAGTGTTTTGTGGATGAACGACAGAGTGAGTTTGACAAATTTGATCAGATCCAGGCAGTGGTGGAGCAGATCCTCCTGCAGTGGGACCGGTCCCAGGGCTCGCTCCTGGATTCTCGTTATGCTGAGGAAAATCTTCCAGGTTCAGATGAATCCATAACAGAGAAAAGAGTAAATATGACATTTTTTTCATGGAATTGGATCTGACAAGTTAAGCTATTTCTGTTTGTTATCCTTAGATTTGATCAGGCTATTATTATATTGGAATAGTTAAAACGTTCTCAGCTCTTTCAAAATGACAACTTTGAAATTGAACAAACAGTAAAACAGTTTCTGGAAACGTATGTAATTTGATTTCTTTATTAGATTTTATTCTTTCAGTTTTGTTTTTTCCCCCACTGTAAAAATATTCGGCATAAATTTAGGATGAACCTTAGTATTATATTTGTTCTAATAAAACTATAGGAACTCTTCAAAAGCTGAGTCTGAAATTGTCAAAAATTTTGAAAAACAAAAATGTGGAGATTACAACAAACTAAAGCCAACATTCACGTTTATCTTCACTCAGTATTCACACGTGGGTAAGAGAACAAAGAAAGGCCCCATTAAGGCTGTCCAGAGAGCACCGGACATCATCCCTCACATTGTGACAAATGTGACACAAAATGGGAGTTGTAGTTCCGCAGAATTGCTTAAAAACAGTGTACTTCCTTCTATTGAAGAGGTAAGTGTTTTTTCATATTTTTCAATAATTAGGTTGATTTCATATTCTAAAAGGTTTCTTTCTTTCACCCTACACAGATAGAGGACGACTTGGGTTTAGGACCAAATGGCCCTCTGGTTCTTCCCCCAACTACTCTCTCTGTTGTTGCTTATCCTAAATACAGGGAACAACTTAAAGTTAATCAGACATGTTTCACCTTCCTGAATCCCTCTGACCAGGATGAGGATGATGAGAAGAAAGATCTAGAGGAATCCTCACAAAAAAAAGCTCAGCAGGTCAGTTTTTTTCATCAGTATCCAAAACATATTCAAGAAAAGAGTAAAGATAAAGATCCAAATGAAGGAACATTCATGTTATTAGTCATCTAAATTTTGATCATTCTAGTTTATGACATTTGAAATTGTACATTGTGTGTGCTTAGGAAAGGGCAGTTAAACGTTACAAGGATTACAAGACCAAAGAGAGAAAGGGCAGAGAAACTCAAACGCCAGTGAGAAAACCATTCAAGACGACAAAATTGAAGAGTTCAGAGAGGTCCAACACACTTTTATGCAGCTCCTCTTATTCTATCCAGACACTTCACAAGTATTTCAGAGCAGTAGTTGTTCAGCTGTCTAATTATGTTTGTGTTTTTGTGTAGTTTGACCACATATCGATGGGTTGTACCTGCTGGCGGTGAGGTGCTTCTGAAGATCTGGTTCTACTCTGAATCACTAGGAGTTTTTGAACAGGTCTTCCATTTTGAGTCAGTGGGGAGCCACAAACTTTACCAACTCACATGCAGAGGAATTTGCACCTATCCCTCCATCTCCACAGACTACAAGTCAGTATGCATTATTCAATCAAGTTGTATGGGAAATTGAGGTTTTACAATCTTAATAATGCGGTGATTTAATTTCACTTCTCTGTACTCTGCTCCAACAGTTTTTGATTAGCTAATTGGAATAATTTTTAATGTTTCAATCAATCAACCAATCTGAATGGTACATCATTAATCTTTCCACAGGATTCTTTTTGCTCAAACTAAGAAGGTAGCACAAGAGAAAGAAGGCCTTCAGAAGACTTATGTAATCCAACCTGGTTACTTTGAGTTTGGGCCTTTACTTTGCAGCAAAACTAGAGACAGGTGAGAGACTGAAAAGTTTTAAATAGGGTTGTTTCAGCTGATGTATTTTTAATGTCAGATTTCCATGTTTGTCTTCAGGTATAAGAAAAACACATATCCAGAAAACTCTGAGAGGCTAGAAATTTATAACGACTCTGGTATGGAGGCAGAGGTTACATTCAGTTTCCAACAAGACACTCAGGGCGCAACATATCTGCTAGATCCCCCTACAATGACTTTCTCACCAGGACAGAAAGAAGTACTACTCAATGAAAATTATCTTAGTTGGCTACATTAAATGATGCAACAAAAACACATGTATATGTAAATATTCTTTCTCTTCATCAGGTGCTGACAGTCTATGCATATCCAACAAAACCGGGACAGATAAAAGACAGCTTAATTTGTAATATCAAGGACAATCCTGAGCCTGTGATCATCCAAATTTCTTGCTGGGGCATCCGACCGGAACTCGAGTTGGAAAGCACCCATTTAAACTTCGGCAAGGTCCTGCTGCACAAGTACGTAAAGAAACACAAACCTCTGTCTGCCTCGTTATGCTTTTCCTTCAAAAAACAATATTATTCTGATGTATCAGAATAATATTGATAGAGATAAAGATCTTAAGAATTATATTTGACCATTGACCTAAGTTATAATTTGTTTAAAATGTGTTGGAACAATAATCTCATTGAAAAAAGGTATAGTACACCAGATTTTACCTCTGGTCTAGCTGCAGTTCTTAACACAAAAATATATATTAAAAATAAATTCATAACACACATGAACACAGTTAGTTGGTCTATATTACTAACTTTCTCTACAACCTTGTACTACACCTTTTATTCAAAATATTTGATGTTTCAACACATATATTGCCTCGCAAAAGTATGCAACCAACATAAAACTGTGCATAATTGCAATATATTCGTTATTAAAAATGTAACCAATATAAATCAATAAGTCTTGTGAGAATTTGTATCCAGCCACCGTTTGTCAACAGATTTTAGATTAAACTTTAACAAAAATGTATTCTGCCAGTCAAGTTCCCTCTGAAAAAAGGCATCCCAACAACATCATACCATCAATGAGTTACACTGTGGGAATGGTGTGTTGAAGGTGGAGTGTCAACTTTCTGCCACATCTAGCATTTTACAAACAGACTGGAGTCTCTGTTTTGATCTAATTGAACATTGCTAGTGTCCCTTATGTGATTTATGTTTTTCTTACTTCCATGAGAAAATCTAGGGATACAGCACCTATGAAAAGTATTCTCCTGCTTGGATATTGTATCTTTTATTAGCTTTTACAAATCAATCATGATCACCAAAATCTTTGCTTTTCACAAAAGAAAAATTGCAGAAAAAACATGTGAAAGTGAAAAACAGATTTATTCGACATTTTGACAGTTACATAAAAACATTTAATGTAAACTAAGTAGGTACATAAGTTTTCGCTTTAAAGTGGCTGACCCAACTCAACAGTGTCAGCCAGTTGGTTTTAAAAATAAGTGTAAGGGGATGCATACAAAAAACATCTCCCAATAATTTTAAATCTAATCTATAAAGACAACTTTTTTTCTGTTGTGGGTTAGCAATTTTAAATGAACTATCCAAATTAACTGTAGTATGATCATTTGAAAACAAATTGTCACTGTGATGAAGTCACAAACTCCAGCTTTTTTCATCATGCTTTTTGTCTTTTTTCTACAGGAGAGACAGTCGTGGCATCATGATGATTAACAAGACTGTTTTGCCACTATCTTGGATACTTCAGGGCGTGGACACCTTGGGTGACGAGTTTGTAGTGCCACAAGATCAAGGAGTCATCCAGGCAAACTCCTGTTTCCCTCTCTGTGTGCAATTCAAGGCCAAGAAGCCAGTCCTTGTTAAGAAAATCTTGCGTCTCGAGGTAAAGTTGAAATTGATCTGTAGTACTGCATAGTCACAATCTAAACACCATCTGTGCTCATAAATTTTCATACATACCTCAGGAGCATGACTATCAATATCCCATTTGGACTTTTGATAATTTCTATAAAGTAATCTTTTTCACCACATCAAATGATTATGTAAAATACATCTACAACAAAATTGAAAACAGGAATTGAGTGCACAAGTTTATCTTCTCTAATAGAAATAGGACAAAAGTTATTAAAAAAAACAACTCAGATGTCACCACTAATATTAGACCAAATGCCCACTAGCAGCTGTCTTCGAACTGCAGTGTTTTTTGAACTTTTTAAATGCTTCTCACACAAATTTGGTTGGACATTTCAATATCTTTCTTGACAGAGTTAGGAGAGTTCATAGAAACCAATTGATTTCCTGGGGTGAATCTGACTTTTAATTGACCACAGATTTTTAGCAGTGTTGTTGTTGGGTTCATTCCAGAAACCTAATCTGCCTTGTCAACCTGTCCTACCCACATGTTCCCCTTATTACGTCATAAGCTAACTGTCATTTACCAAATTGTTTAAATATTAGTTAATTTTCATCAGCCACAAAGAGGCTTGGCAATGGCCAGACCTGTAGAATCACATGAATTCATGTACAGCTGAAACCAGAAGTTTACATACACCAAATAAAAATACACATACACCTTTTTGCTCACTGTCTGAATTTCATCCATCCATCCATCCATTTTCTTGCACCCTTATCCCTTGTGGGGTCGGGAGGTGCTGGTGCCTATCTCCAGCTGCGTTCCGGGCGAGAGGCGGGGT